>VMBQ01000695.1:216361-238861 GCA_007657795.1 Dreissena rostriformis | reverse complement strand
GTTGTTCATGACCACTTCAGTGATCGCTCTACCAAATGAGTAAAAAATTCCTTTCTTCGTCAGAAAGATTGTATGCTTCGACAAAAAGTAAGTGTGTCGACCTTTTACGTACATTCTTACGCACGCCATCGTTCGTCTGTCAATCATTTGACGGGTTTGGCCATTTCTTACGCTTGAAGTAGTTTAGCCACCGATTTACTCTTTAAAGGGACTTGTTTACAGACTGTCGAAAAGAGAATTATCGATAATCTTGTCACAGATTCTAAACATTGCGAATGTTAACTGATTGGAATAATTGGAAGTGTTTCTATTGTGTTCGATACATTGTGTGACGATACGTAGATCGCTTAAATAAAGTATAAATGATTTAATTTATATTTATGCATAAGCCCGGATAGAAATGCGGTTAAGGCCACAGCTTTTTAATCCTAAGATCAGTGGTTCGAGCCGAAGACGAGTACATTTTGTTTCTTTTTCTTTGTTTTCCTTCTTAAATGCTTTCATTGTCTTACACAGGAGCTCTGAAGTTCCGATGTTTAAATTTATCAGTTTTGGAGCATTTAATTAGAACTTCAAACAATACATAAATCTATAATCTTAAAGTCCCTTTAATTTACTAAATGAATGGTTAGCTGTTGGCAGAAGAATATCATTAAACATATTATTCCATGCTGTCTGCATATCCCCTACAGTCCTCCGAATTAGTTTACCAAACATATTGCTTCCCATGAATCTTATACGAACCAGTGACCAAAGGATGACAGTCGTTCATAACCACTTCAGTCCTCCGCTCTACCAACTGAGCTATAGCGGGTTTGCGTCATGTAAGCATTGACATTCGTTAAATTGCGCATACAGAATAATGAACGTTTCTTATACAAATCAGGAATTTTCGATTTTAGTTTAGAAAAGACTTCACTTGAACGATAATTCCATAAAAGCGGAAAGTATAGTCCCTGATTAGCCTGTGCGTACAGCATAGGTTAGCATGTGCGTACAGCATAGGCTGATCCGGGACGATACTTAACGCACATGAATTTAGCCCTGTTTTCCGCTTTTATGGAATTCTTCGTTCAAGGGAAGTCTTTTCTGAACTAAATTCAAGTCTAGACGGAAAGTGGCATGTCTGGGAAGATACTTAACGCATAAGATTTGGTTTGGGTTTATTTGTTATTTGTTATGTGTATGCCTGTTCTTTTATGAGTGGTTCAGTGATGTAAAACTTAACGTTTACCAAACAAGTATACTGATCGTATTCAAAAGACATGCACTGTCAAATTTAGTTGCATAGCTTTACCTTCTTGAAAATTGACCAACTGATAAGATGGATTTTCTTGCAAGGATGTATTGGGTTTTAATAACTACAACGTTAAATTAAAATTCTTAAAATAATTCACTGTTTTTTAAAGTGTTATACATGTTTTTTTTAAGTGTTATACATGCATACGATTTTTAAGGTAAACATGTTATTTTCTCAATCTTTAATCTATGAATAAGAACAAGGAAAGTCCAATAAAATATATTATGTTGTTAATAAAAATATTGTACAATTCCTGACCGAGTTAAGCACTACGTCGATACTCGTATTTGTGGTAGAAGCTAAAATGGTGTCTAAGTATCGAAGTAACCAACCTGCACAGACTAGTTAGGAATTCACAACAGTGTACATGTTTGACATGTATCATACCTTCGGGGAACAGAAAATCTGACGTGACCATAAATGCGAATGAGCACAACTACTTTGACAAAATGACTTCAAGTAAATAGGCATTTATTGGTCACTGCATAAAACATCAATAATCAATACATACGAATTGACTGGACCTATTTCTGATTAGTTATGGTCGTTATCACGTTAACTTGTTTGTCACTCCATCATTGCATATAGGTTTTCGACTGTGCAAACAAACAGTATTTGCAATTCGTTTATGTTCATACACCATTTCTGCTAAACGTTTGTTTTAGGTTGCGTTTTATCTGGGTTTTTGTATTTTGTAAGTATCGTATATACACTTAAATAAAAGAACATATGCATTTGTTCCCACTATTGTTTTTGCTTTTTATATTGCTCAGTAAACTTAAAGCAATTTCTACACACCACAATGGGTTGTGTTTCATATTCAAAATATTTTGAAATTCTGTGTGTTTGTTGTGTTAATAAACTAAAACGTCCAACGAACAAGAATCTAACCAGTGACCTAAGAATGATAGTTATTTATAGATCTTAATCCTCCTCTTTAACAACTTATCTATCACGAACTATAACATAAAGTTCCTGAGTAATAACAATAAAATACAAGGTGTTTTGATCGAAATTAAGCAACAACCTAATTCAACAAATAAGAATGACATTTTCACTTTTAAAACTAGAATTAAAATTCATGAACACACACTGAGCTTGCCTCAAATTAAAAGGTCGGGTCGCAGGTTGGGTGCTTATTCGGACATGAAAAGAGTCCCGCGAACCGGAATTGAACCAGTGACCTAAGGATGACAGTTGTTCATACCACTACAGTCCTCCGCTCTGCCAACTGAGCTATCGCGGGATATTTACCTTGACGCAGACTGTTTGGCCACAATCGTAATATTTTAATATGTGACTTGGGAGATTTTAGTAAAAGCAAATGCTGCTTTTTGATGCAAGCTTTAGCTCACTGTTGACTCCTGCGAATAATCTGCCTTGCATCACTTTGACGGAAATGTTTCCAATAAGCTTACTCCAAAATATATTGTTTATGGCTTTGCATTGTATGTCACTCAAGTTTATGCAAAACAATATTTGCAGTCTTTTTAACAAATTTGCAGAAACAATGTAACTCCTGACTTCAAAATGTTAGGCCTGAAAATATCATTTGACCCCTGAACATTTCAAGCAAGTGGTCATTTGACCCCTGGTTTTCAAAAAGTATTGAAATCACTGAACGCTAACGTATGCTGATGAATTACTTGACGTGCATTAAGATTTCAAAGTTAAGAGTTGGCCTTATTACAACAACAAAAACACACAGTCACATATAAAGGTTTTAAGTCAAAATTGTACATACAACATCTTGAAAATTTCTGTATCGCACATATATTTTCCCACATATTAATTGATTTTAAAATAACTAAGACCAATTGCTATACATAATGTAACAATAAATCTCATGTCAATATAAAAAATGGCTGGTTTTAGTCCCGACAGGTTTCTCGCTTAGAACAGAATTCCTTTAAACGGAAAATTCCATTCAAGCGAAAAATGATGTACCTGATTAGCCTGTGCGAACTGCACTGGCTATTCTGGGACGACATTTTACGTACAGGCATTAGGCCCCTTTTTTCCAGAGCGAGGCTCATTTATTGTGATATTTGTATAAGATACTACACCCATAAAGATGTTTTTAACCCTTTGAGCGCTGGAACCGGATTTTGAAGGCCTTTGCAAACAGTTTGGATCCAGATGAGACGCCACAAAACGTGGCGTCTCATCAGGATCCAAACTGTTTGCTATTCGGATAGAATTCTTTGAATAAAAGTGAAGAAAATGATGATTTTAGAAATTCAGCAGACGACATTTTAGCAGACGACAAATTTCCCAGCATGCAAAGGGTTAAACTGTTTATTTGAAATTCTTTGATTGTATTAGCTGACTCTTGATGTCGGTCAATGAAGTGATCAGGAAAGTGTGAATGACCTTCTATTCGCGCATTGAATTACGTCAATTCATTTATAAACTATATGTGTAAACAGCTAGAGTTAACAATTTGCATACATGATTTGTATGTTGCGCCACTCGTGAAAATATATTGTCTATGATCACTCGTGAAATAACAAACGATCTTACACTGACATGAACAAATATCCTCTTTATCACTGGTTATCAAAGACAGTAACATAGTCATACCCATTTAATGCATAAAGTTTATGAACAAATAAATTCAGTGCTTCTGGGTCAAAATATGAGTCCCGCGAACCGGAATTGAACCAGTGACCTAAGGATAACAGTTGTTCATAACCACTACAGTCCTCCGCTCTGCCAACTGAGCTATCGCGGGTTACTTGCATTTATTACGGCTTTTCGGTCATAATCGTAATATGCAATGCTCGAGAAAGAAACATCTCATGGCACGTAGCGTATACTTATCGATCACCTTACACGTGACGTCAGGGATTTATATTGAAGCAGAATCCTGCTTTTTCATGCAAGCATTTTGAAATGTTGTCACTATTGACTCCTGCAAATAATCTGCCTTGCGTAATTTTGACACAAATGTTACACAGAACCTAGCTCCAAAAAATATAACAGATTGTCCGGAATGTAACTTCGTTATTCATGATACAATTTTGTAACTACTTAGCACAAATGAATACAATCATGAGAGGGCGTTTTACGCGCAAAATCCCCCTCCTTACCTCAGTCACATATAGGGGTGCAGAAAAGTCAAGAATGTTCATGAAACAGCGTGAACATTCCTGTTTCGCACATACGTTTGCCACATATTGATGGATTTTAAAACTAATTGTTATTTATAATGGAAGATTATATTTCAAGTTAATATAAACATGTTTTGCTGGTCCCAGTCCCGACTGAATTTTCGCTAAGAAGAGAACTCCTTTTAACGGAAAATTCCATAAAAGCGAAAAATTATGTACCTGATAAGCCTGTGCGAACTGCACTGGCCATTCGGGGAAGACATTTTACTCACATGCATAAGACCCCGTTTTCTCAGAGCGAGGATCATTTATTGTGATATCTGTTTAACCCTTTGCATGCTGGGAAATTTGTCGTCTGCTAAAATGTCGTCTGCTGAATCTCTAAAATTAGCATTTTCTTCGATTTTTTTTCAAAGAATACTATCAGAATAACAAACAGTTTGGATCCTGAGGAGACGCCACGTTCTGTGGCGTCTCATCTGGATCCAAACTGTTTGCAAAGGCCTTCAAAATCCGGTTCCAGCGCTCAAAGGGTTAATTGTGATATCTGTTTAAGAGACTACATCCCTCCAAGAACTGTTTATTTGAAATTCGTTGATTTTATTAGCTTACTCTTGATGTCGGTCAATGGAGTGATCAGTAACGTGTGAATGGCCTTTTATTCGCGTATTGAATTACGTCAATTCATAAATGAACTATTTATGTACACAGCTAGAGTTCGTTAACAATTTGCATGCCCGATTTGTACTCATTCCACTTAACTCCTTTCAGTTATTTTTTAAACTTCTTGCATCATTCATTCACCAGATTTTGAAAAAACACATTTAATCGGTTAAATATTGATCAGTTAAAGACACCTCTGCACACAGTTTAAATACTCCCGCAAAGTGTTCGACTGATGATATGTGTGTCAATACTTTGCCACCCGTCGTAATGGATTGTATCAGCAATATACATGTATTGTAAAATCTCACAATTATGTGATCCGCTTCATGCGAAACTGGGTCGTATGCCATGTGCGACCAACTCATCTCCAGACCTGCCTAGGTATCCATTCAGTCTGATCTGGAGCTACCCTGTCCGCTATAAAGTCACGTAATGCTGGGTTGTTTCATAAGCGGACAGGGGATCTCTTGACAAGACTGCGCGGATGCATATGGCACAAGACCCATTTTCTTTCAAATATTTGCATTTTTATAAAATTCTTATTTCGTTTATGTTCTGATACCTTTTTCTTTTAAACGTTCGTTTTAGTTTGTTTGTTATCTGGTTTGATAAAATCCCTCAGTAATTATGGTGTATACACAATTAAAATATTTACTATTTATTGATTGGATGGTTAACTTACATCACTTTCTACGCACCACCAAAGGTTGTATTTCGTATTCAAAATGTTTTGTAACTCTGTTTGTTTGTTGTGTTTATAAGCTTAAACGTCCCGCAGAGCATTATATAAGCAGTGATCTAAGGATGGCAGCTGTTTATAGCCGTCGGTCCTCCGCCATTAGAACTTAGTAAGCAAAGGTTGTGGCGTGTTCTGACAAAACTATGCAAAATGCTTGTGCGTAAAGTGTCATCCCAGATTAGCCTGTGCAGTCCGGGACGCCACTTTCCGCCTAAACTGGATTTTCGCTAAGAAGAGACATCATTTAAACGAAAAATTCCAAAAAAGCGGAAATTGTTGTCCCTGATTAGCACGTCAGGGATTAATATTGAAGCAGAATCCTGCTTTTTGATGCAAGCATTTTTAAATGTTCAACCTTTTGACTCCTGCAAATAATCTGCCTTGCGTCATATTTACGTAAATGTTACAAAGAATCTTGCTCCAATATAAAGAAGTGAAACTCCAGAAGCTGCAGCAGTATTGCATTTCTATCATACACACCTTTGTGGTCCTTTATTTATGGCAANACCAATTTCTACGCACCACCAAAGGTTGTATTTCGTATTCAAAATGTTTTGTAACTCTGTTTGTTTGTTGTGTTTATAAGCTTAAACGTCCCGCAGAGCATTATATAAGCAGTGATCTAAGGATGGCAGCTGTTTATAGCCGTCGGTCCTCCGCCATTAGAACTTAGTAAGCAAAGGTTGTGGCGTGTTCTGACAAAACTGGGCAAAATGCTTGTGCGTAAAGTGTCATCCCAGATTAGCCTGTGCAGTCCGGGACGCCACTTTCCGCCTAAACTGGATTTTCGCTAAGAAGGGACATCATTTAAACGAAAAATTCCAAAAAAAAGCGAAAATTGTTGTCCCTGATTAGTCTGTGCGTACTGCACAGGCTAATCTGGGATGACAATTTACGCACAAGCATTTTTCCCAGTTTTCTCAGAACACGACACAGGTTATCAAATGCAGTTATAGTCATACCAATTAAATGCATAATGTATATGAACGAATAAATTCAGTGCTTCTGAGACAAAATAAGACGTATCGATCATCCGACATATGACGTCAGGGATTAATATTGAAGCAGAATCCTGCTTTTTGATGCAAGCATTTTTAAATGTTCAACCTTTTGACTCCTGCAAATAATCTGCTTTGCGTCATTTTTACGTAAATGTTACAAAGAATCTAGCTCAAATATTAAGAAGTGAAACTCCAGAAGCTGCAGCTGTATTGCATTTCTATCATACACACCTTTGTGGTCCTTTATTTATGGCAAGGAACCAATTGCCAAAACTGTACAGTACAAAACCAAACAACATATACACATAGTAGAATAAAGCTGGGGTCACTGCCTTGGAACGGTCAATGCTAAGCACTGAGCGTTTGAACCGGTTATAGAGCGCTCAACCTCACACTTGGCCCAGCACTATTCATGATACATATAAGTGTAAATAAAATTTAACCTCATAGCATTGCAACTCAAATAAAACAGTAATAAAAGGGATTAAAACGCATTCAATTTAATTACTACTTAATTACTCCATGATAGGAAGGAGACCAGAGCAACAGCGTTACAACTTTTTGAAGCACGATGAAATGAAATTACGAACACGCATCAACTACAATGTACATCCCTTCGATTTACAAAAAAGATTTAAAAATATAGCACCATATAGTTAATATTTCAGATCATCATCGCGCACCTACAGGAAGAAAAAATATAAATAACAGTTTGTCCGGAATTTAACTTCGTTATTCATGATGCAATTTTGTAATTTCTGAAGTAGTACGGTGTATACACAAATGTAATAATGTAATTAAGCACAAATGAATACAATCCGGACAGGGCGTGTTACGCGTTACATCCGCCTCATTACCTCAAAGTCACATATAGAGGTGCAGAAAAGTCAAGAATGTTCATGAAACAGCTTGAATATTTCTGTATCACACATACGTTTTCCACATATGGATGGATTTCAAAACAAATTGTTATTTATAATGGAAGAATGTATTTCAAGTTAATATAAACATGTTTGCTGGTTCCAGCCCCGACTGAATTTTCGCTAAGAAATGACTTCCTTTAAAACAAAAATACCATAACAGAGAAAAGTTTCGTATCTGACAAGCATGTGCGGACTGCCTATGATAATCTAGCACGACACTTGACGCACATGCATTAAACCCCGTTTTCCCAAAGCGAGGCTCATATAATTAGATATTGGCAAAGATACCACACCCCTCCAAGATGTTTTTTACACTGTTTAATACACATTCTTTGATTTTATAAGCTTTCTCTTCATGTCGGTCAATGAAGTGACCAGGAACGTGTGAATGACCTTTTATTCGCGTATTGAATTACGTCAATTTCCCTAATAAACTATATGTGGACACAGCTAGAGTTCGTTTTACAATTTGCATTCCCAATTTGTACTCATTCAACTATACTCCTTTCACTTATTTATGAAACTACTTGCCTCATTCATTTACCAGATTTTGAAAAATAAATTAAATCGGTTAAATATTGATCAGTTAAAGACGTCTCAGCAAACAGTTTAAATACCTCCGCAAAGTGTTCCACTGATGATCTGTGCGTCAATATTTGCCACCCTTCGCTATTGATTATGTCAAAACTATTTTCCAAAATCTCTAAATTATGTGACCCACGTCATGCGAAAATGGGTCTAATGTCATATGCATACTGCGCGGATGCGCAGGCTGGTCTGAAGCTACGCTAGACGCATATGGCATACGTCAAATTTTCTTTGAGGCGGCTAATATGACGTTATTGTGATTTAGTATGTTGTAGTTTCGCTACCTAAGCATTTATGACAGACCTTGCGTAGTTATTTTAATTGGGACTTTGTATGCATTAAAACTCCTTCGAGCGCATTGCCTTATCATCGGCATGTTTATATCTGTGTGTTCTATAGTAATGTTTGTTGACGTGCTAGATTTTTTTTTATTGTAGACATAATGAAAGTGTTTTTAATAATATACATGAATGTTTAATTAAGCGTAGATCAAACTGCTGTACGCTATATTGATATATGACGTGGTATATACATAGGTGAGGAAAGTGTTTTTAATAATATACATGAATTTTTAATTCAGCGTAGATGTCAATGCGGTAGGCTATACTGATATAAGACGTGGTATATGCATAGGTGAGGATGTGGTTGGGTGGGGGAGGGGTTGCGTGAACTGACGCTTTCTGTATATAAGTGAGTTTTTATTACAACTTACAGAAAAATAGCGTCCTTTGGGAGGTTGTTTGAAAGAAGAGGAAGAATACATTGACTCGACCAGCCACTTAATATGCGTATTTCGTTTAAATTAATACGCCCATTGTACGGCTGTACGGCGTTTCCCACGTGTTTTTATTGATTGTTAAAGAATTCGGAATAAAACAAGTTATTGACCGACAACGTTACACAAAAATGTGTTGACCTCTGTAACATTGAATGTTCAAACATCAATATCATTTTCGTATATTTTATATTTGTGAATGTGTACAGTACAATCTTAATACGTCTTTTACATGAGGTTGTTTAATCTAAAATATTTTGAAGATTATTTTTATTATTATTATTATTATTTTATGCTCGCATAGCATGAAATCAATACAAGTGATCACTGTTAACCGAAAATTTCCAGAATAACTTGAATCTCTCCAAGGACAAATTATCAAGTATTCAACGTTGTTTTCGCTGGATTAGCGTACTCGGTAGCTACTGAAAAGACTGCGCGGATGCGCAGGCTGGTCTGGATGTACTCTTGCTGCATATAGCCCATTTTAGACCCATTTCCACATGAGGCGACTCATATGACGTCATTGTGACAAAGCATTTTTCAATTCTGCTTCCAAGGCATGTTTGACAACCACGTTCCACAAACAACGAACATAATAGAAACTAGCGACCCTGGTATACCCAAAGCCGAAAACCCAAGCAGCCAGTTCTTTTAAGACAATAGCAATGGTAAAAAAAAATGCTCGCGACCAGCAAGGCGACGAAATATTAAAAGGAACGTCCCGCGAACCGGTTTCGAACCAGTGACCTAAGGATAACAGTACCTCATTCCACTACACTCCTCCGCTCTACCAAATGAGCTTTCGCGGGTCGATTTTAAAGTATTCGTTGAACTGATGACCGTTCTTTATTTGGAAAGAGTGCATAACAAGAATCATTCATTTAATAGTTTTCGAAGATCGCCTGAATTTACATTTATTTCGAATGTTTGTGAAAGATAACACGCATATATTACACTCCATTAGGGCATTTAAATGTTTGACTTGAGATTATTTAAAGTTATTTACATACCTCGTGCCTCTTTTTATCGATCACTGAATTGATCAGGAAAAGTGTGAATGACACTTAAGCATGCTTGAATCGCGGAGATTGAATAATAAATCATTTATGTATATTAAACGAGAATGTGTTGAACATTTTTACATCTGATTTGTACTCATGTAACGACACCATGTTCAGTTATTTGTCATTGTACGTTCATCATCCATTCATCTTATTTTGTAATTACAAAACACAACGTATTTCGGCTGAATATTGAACAGTTTAACACTCCAAAGTGACCCGCCGTGTCTCTCGAACGCTCTGCAATTCAATATAAGCAACCTTTCCCTCTTCTTCATCATCATCATCATCATCATCATCATCATCATCATCATCATCATCATCATCATCATCATCATCACCATCATCATCATCATCATCATCGTCATCATCGACTTTATTAGTTTTAGTCGAAGAGTGTAAAACGCATTATTGAATATCATTATTTTTAAATATGTAACTTTTAACTTTTTTCAATGAAGTAATGCATCTAATGTAATCTTTCTTTAAAGGAGGTAATGAACGGCAATAAATAACAGTTAAGACTTAGACAAACTTTAAGCAAACCAAAATACTCACGCGACATATACAAATAAACAGTTTGTGACCATACAGATGGATTATAGAGATTAGAAAAAGCAATTATTAAAACAGTGCTATTTTTTTAAAGATATATTATATGTTTCTTCTTAGAAAAATATTGATATAATGCAACCCACAAAATACATAATAGTGTCAGACATGTGTGCAATAGGTAAATACCCTCATAACAGTCGCAGAAAAGCATTACGAATTAGCACCTACTTCATATCTGCAGATGCCATTTGTGGCTGCAGTTTGGTTTGTCGACTAACAGGGGGGGGGGATATGTCCTACCACGAAGAAAAGAAAAAAGTAAAAGAAGTCCCGCGAACCGGAATTGAACCAGTGACCTAAGGATAACAGTTGTTCATAACCACTACAGTCCTCCGCTCTGCCAACTGAGCTATTGACGTGTTTGTGCTCATTTTGTTTTATAAAAAGCACATTCCTATCATAATTTATTCGCTTTATTGTGTGCAATATAAAGGGCCATTTAACACTTTAGAAAGAAACATATTGATATTGGACCATTTATTATATTGGATTTCAAGATTTGTGTTACCTTATCTCATCTCAATTAAATATTCCTTTTTATATTTTAATAACACATTGTGTACATAATTAAATGTTAAAATTGTTTAAAATTCAGGTAAACACAAATGTTTTGAACAACATCGCTTAAAGAATCTGGCATTGTTTTCAGCCGAAATTTCCAAAATAAAAGTATATCGTTGGGTAGGGACGTGTTTGGATAGTGCAGCAGTGCAACTTCGTAAAGGGGCGTGTTCACAGTTTGGTGAAATGACGATTTAAAAAATGTCTTAGAGTCAACAAAATGCTATGCATTATGTTTAAACTAGCGAAATTACGCTCGTGTCTAAGAAAAAAATGTTTAAGATATTGGTTCATTAACGGATAAGCATCATTCGAAATCGTTACAATAAATAAATTTGAAAATACTTCGAGTGTTAGTTATGTGGTTTTGTTTCATTTCTGAAGTTGAAAATCTGCTTGGCGCAGATGTAGCGCTTTGGATTTTGCTTCCAGGGGACCCGGGTTTGAGCCCATGGGACGGCAATCCGGGGGACGGCAATATTTTGTATTCAATTTTTGTCTTGCTATGACAATTAGTTAAGACTATTAAAACCTTACAGATCTGTTAGTAAACATATGTAATGACATTTTTCAAAAGAACGAAAATCTGTGAACACGTCCATTTAGAAACGAAGAATAAATGTGAATTTTGAAATAAAAGTTAGAAGAGCGTGATGTCTTCCAAGGGAAGTAACAAGTGACAGTAATGTTATGACTTTAGAAGTGAAATTTCCTCCCTTGGTAAATGATTGTGTCAAGCACGGACTGCCTTATAAGTCTGTCCAATTGGCGCAGCGGTTGGTACACGCGCTTTATTCCCCGGCCACCCCTGCTTCAGTCCCCTTTCCTGGCGAATGTGAGTTTGGTCGGTTGTCATCATACCGGACAGGTTAAGTTCACTACGGGTACTGCGGGTTTCCCCCAAACGCAAAAGACCGCATCAAACTTATACATATTTCAGTGAAAACAAGATTGATGTAAATTGCAGCTATTATTCAAAATTCGTCCCAACGTTCGCGTGTCAAGGAAGCAAATTAATGAGGAGTGCTTGGGCACAGTCCGGGTCCATAATGCATAATGCATAATGCAGTCGTATGCGTGAAGGGCCCTTATAAACTTCAAACTAAACACACATGCAACCTGCCGAATCGCAGACAGTAGCTGATTTGTGTCGTGTTCTGAGAAAACTGGGCAAAATGCATGTGCGTAAAATGTCATCCCAGATTAGCCTGTATAGTCCGCATAGGCTAATCCGGAACGACACTTTCCACCTAAACTGGATTTACGCAAAGAAGAGACATCATTTAAACGAAAAATTCCATAAAAGCGGAAATTGTCGTCCCTGATAAGCCTGTGCGGACTGCACAGGCTAATCTGGGATGACAATTTACGCACAAGCATTATGCCCAGTTTTATTAGAACACGACACATTTAGTAGAGCGATGGGCTGTAGTGAGGTATACAACTGGTTCGAATCCGGTTCGCCCGACGTTTGTTTTTCTTCTTCCACCTTACTTTTGCGTTACTATTGCACATGAGAATACTTGTTCCCTTATTACACTCACTGCACGTAGAACTGGTCTTATTTATATGAGTAACAATTGTTTCGCAAGAGCGACTTAAAATCACCCTTTTCACGTTTTATATCCAATAGTATGGTAATTCACGTTATTGTTTTCTTTTTCAGACTGTAACTTTTCAGAAATTAAACAATCGTTACTTTGTTTGTTAGTTCATATATCTCCATGCTTTCAGGTGGACATGTATATATGAAATATATTAACATATTTTATAGAATTATTGAATGTTTATCAGGAAACAAAATCGGAGTCATATTTGTATAATTGCATTCTCAAACTTTTAATCGCAAGCATGTTTTAATGCGTATAATCTTACTCATGCATTTATTCGATAAAACGACTCCGTCACAACAAAGGGCTTTAGTTTGAAAACCGACGAAAAATTTAATCTCATGTTTTCATTGTTCTGTATCTGTATTATCAGGTAAACACATCTTCGGAAACACAAGGAGATAAACCACCATACACAATCGCGGATGACAATCTTTTTACGGATAGCTAGATACTACTCAGTCAATATCACAATCGTAAACAATAGTTGAAAAAAAGCGGCAGATATCTTTCTTATAATACCCTTTAATTTACATGTGTACACAACGCGGTTTCTTTCAAACACAAAATGAGTTTATAAAGTCGTCGGATTTAATAATTCAGTTAGTTACAGCAAAAAAAGTCATTTGTGTTTCATTTGCAATTCATTTACCTCTCCTCGTGATGGATATATAAAATTGGAAGGTACACGGGCTGGTGAACATTTAGAGCGCGAAGGTACACCATGCATGTTCTTTGATTATGGTGGTTTGGATATCCGAACGTTAAAAGGCGTTTATGTGTACATTAATTAGTATTTATATAGGACATATAGTGCGATTAGAGAACAATTTCTTTTGATTCTTGTTTACTGGACAATTTTATCACCAGAAAAAAAATCCGGTAAGTCGTATTGCCATCGTCTAGATTGTATGTGTACATATAGAAGCAACAATATATATATAAAATATACCATCCATTAATTAAAACAGTGTGATGCCGAGTCGATATGTGGTATTTACAATTATATTGGCGGAGTAACTATCACGCAGTAACGGGGTATGTTTATTATACAGGCTATCTAAACAATATCATAGTAATTAACATTTTTGTTATAATTGTGTAGTAATTGCGAAACAACATATTAAAAAGTTTTTAAATGCAACGGATATCAATAACAGATAAAAAAACGTCAATCATATATTGAGATGCCATCTTGAAACAATGTAAATTCGCAAGTTGAACTTTCCAAATTTATACTAAGAGCAACATCGTTAACATTTGGCAATCACAATTGAGACCATCTTAGCCATAATAAAATACATAAATAACGCAATATAAACAAAGACATGTGTATATACCATACCTTATTATCAGTGTTTTTTAAATGACAATATCGCCCCATGTTATGGTATAATTTTGCATATCAATTGTTGTACATCAGTATTATTTTCATCCATGAATTCTATCGCGAACCAAATATGTGGTGTTTTTTACAAAACGTTGCTACATGTTAAGATTACAATCGGAAATTGTTTACAAAACATTTTTCTCGCATATTTCAAAATGCTTGACACTCGTTAGCATGTTGTTTTGCTATAAATTGAATCTAAGATTTTTTAATACTTCTTAGGTGGATTTATGAAAGCCATTCGAATGAACAGAAAACATAATAATTGATGGATCTTGCCAGGGATGAGTTTATGTTAACACTGATGAAAACTTTCAAAGTTGAAATGAGAAATGAAAATGTAGTTGTTCGTCGCACTGTATATAGGTTTCTGTTGTATTGATTTATATTTATGAAGTCAACATTAACGTGTGACAGTCTGTGCGGATACTTATTAATGACTCATTTATCAATGACGTTTTAAATGAAAAACATATAACACAGCTATGAGCATGCTTTCTAATACACAATTGTTTAGAGAACGTTTAATAATATACTTTGAGAATAGGGGAGTCCTGCTAAATTCTGAAAGGTACCGTTAACGCAGATTGTATATGGTAGTCTTCGTCAGAAAATACAAACCAAGGCATTGATTTTAATCACAGTGTCAGCCTTTACCTTTCGCACAGGGTTTTGTATACCTTTTATGTGTTTCCAAGGGTTGAACATTTCCCAGTTTACTAGCACACATGGTTACAATATACTAAATAATCGAGTCATGAAGGGCTGTACTCTCTAAAAAAAACATCATATTTTTCCTCGAAGGCATGTTTTACACTTTAGGCTGTTGTTCTGGTTTTATCGTTTGGAGATATTGCTAGGGTAAGCATAGGTGTTCACTACTAAATCCCTGAAATAGGATAAAGTTAGAGATTAAAGTAAAAATTGGCACTGAAAAAGGTTACAATCCACTAGAAAACGGCAGAAAAAAAGAAGGTGCAAAAACAGTCGATTTTGATTTGAGTCGAATTCTTTTTTGGTTTGAACATGACATATCTTTTTTATTGCTTAAATCGATTCAGCTAAGAATGCCCGTTAAGAAAAGGTATGGTTATGGGGGTCTCTATGTGCAAAATGTTGTATTTATTTTCGGTCAAAGGTGTCGCTTTTACATTGAAACATATAAGGAAACTATTTAGTATATTTTGACCACATGCAGGACATTAAGTGTGGATGCCTTGTTTTGTTCGCTGGTAGTGATGCAATAAAACGTTATTGATATGTAATTATCTTGTAGTGACCTTCTTGTTTTACGTCTAACTACCTTTCCCCATAATCCAATCTAAAACATTAAAAAGCGACCGTGTCATTTGTTAAATTATGAATGGTTATCTATAAGAACCTTTTAATCGTTATCTGATTGAATTGACATTGAAAGCAAAATGGATTATTGAAAACGGGTTTTGTTTCTATGTAATTTGATCGGTTTTGAAATGTGTTTTGAAATCTAGAGATAAACGTTTCGTGTAGATATGGTTGCGATAGCCCAGTAAGAACAATAAAAAGTTTGCACTTCTGTTCTATTGAATAGTGGGATTAGTCGATTAATGTCGCAGATTATATCACATCGAACAATTTATTGACAATGTGATTGACATACTAAGCAACTTTGACACGTGGATACCTTTTTGCTATTCGTGTAAAGATTATAGATGCAATCGACATATCGTGTTGAGTACAAGCGTTCCAGGATAGAAAAGCGCTAGGATATTTAACATCATTTATATAGCATATCTTATGCAATGTTGGAAAACGTTAAGGTGTTCTTTACGTACATTTTTGTGTGAAGATTTAAGAAACAAACGGGATTTATTAAATAGTAAAAAAACATCTGGGATTTATTCGAAAATAATTTTTCCTTCGAAAAACGCGAAGGGCTGTGCTATAACCATGTGCTTTCTTTTCGTTTGACGAGTGAATATATTAAACAATCTTGAACTACAATGCTCAAACAAAGAGTACTTGTATGACACGAATATTAGGATTTTTTTAGTTTTTTTATTTCTTGTGAAAATGTGCCTCATATGGCGTATTGGATTAAAATAAACACCTATCTATCTATCTATAACAGTGGAATAATATATATAAACCCAAGGCAAAATATAGAATCTGTTTTATCTATTTAAGTTTTTACATTGATATATACAAACAGTGATCAATTGAAAATAAAACATAAGGCAAAACATGATATTATAACAGTGGAGTATGAATAATGCCCATCGAAAACACGTTAAGTCTGCAATTTTGAAAGGTAAGATATATGCGTTAACATTTCTTACCCAACAAACCGTTTGGAATAAATTACTTTGTATGACGACGAAAACTATCGAGCTTTATGAATGGTAATTTGATCTATTTTTTACTTTCATTATACCTAGTTAGAACAGTATAACATACCTTAGAACTGGCTGTTTTCTTTTCTTTGCTGTTTTAAAGTGATGATATTGTTAAGATTTACTTTGAAAAATCACCTTTTAACAGAATACGAATGTGTTGGTCAAAACATTTATGATTTGTTGATTTGTAAACATTAAGTGTTCATGATTATGCTTACAAGAGAAAACGAAACTTATGAAAATAGTGAACAAACATCGGAAGATTCATGTAGTACGTATTTATATCGGTATGAATAGTTTATGTGCAAGATATTCAATTTGGTATAACTTGACGTAAAGGAATTTCTGTCTAAAACAAATTATTGTAACCAAAATGTTCACCACAGATTATGCAACCACATCCACCCTCACACACGAAGTTTTGTCTTCTTTCACATTTATTAAAAACATTAAGCCCAAGATTGTGTGAATTATTACTGCATACAATGCTTGACGCTTTATTTGGAAATGCATTTCGCCCGACACCGTGAATTGTCATTTTGTAGTTTTAATTCGGCCACGGACGAATACTGATATGGACATATTCCGACATTCCAAACGTTTGTCGGACGTGCCGGTTTTATTATTACCCTCAGTTATTATTGTTTTTACGGATTGGTGCAATTATACAAAATATATCCATGTATTAATCTTGCCATTCGCTTTCTTAAAATACAACAATGTAATTTAAATATCTAATACATCTAGAATATTTTAAATAGTTTAGATAGCATAGTTATGTTAATTTTGTTACGAGCATGCACTCTTTGAAATTGAATAAAAAATTGGCATTGTCGTCTTACACATAATATAACGTGTCAAAGTCGCCTCGTTTATTTTAAAATAAAATAATATGTGTATCACAACGGCGTCTTAAAATATGTTGTTCATTTACGTTTGAAAAGTTCGGTTTTACAAATGCACATCAATGAAACGGAATACCGAAAAAAACGTATTTT
Source organism: Dreissena rostriformis (assembly GCA_007657795.1). Taxonomy (NCBI): domain Eukaryota; kingdom Metazoa; phylum Mollusca; class Bivalvia; order Myida; family Dreissenidae; genus Dreissena; species Dreissena rostriformis. Next base: position 221,143 of record VMBQ01000695.1, on the reverse strand, counting down.
GTCATATAGTAGGTAATGCAGATAAAGGGTATTACTAAGTGCTAAAAGCACAAGTAAACAGACCCTGTATGATGTGTGTTAATGTTTGCATTTTTTTTAAAGTTACATACGACCCGCGTAATGCAAAAAAATATTTATTATGCCATATGCGGCAACCAATGTAGGACCAAGCAATAACAATTACCCAAGTCTTACAAATGCCACCAGTCACTCTCTACACACACACCTAAATGAGCTGCGCTAAGAGAAAATTGGCCTAATGCTTAACCCTTTGCATGCTGGGTAATTTGTCGTCTGCTAAAATGTTGTCTGCTAAATTTCTAAAATAAGCATTGTCTTCGGGTTTTTTTCAAAGAATACTATCAGAATAGCAAACAGTTTGGATCCTGATGAGACGCCACGTTTGATCAGGATATACCCTGTCCGTTGTAGAGTCACGCACGTTATCGTGGTCTCATAAGAGAATAGATAAGCTCCTGACAAGACTCGTATGCTCGGACAATGGTTTTTAACCGAAGTTCCGAGGGTAAATAAACCAATCAGTCAGCTGACAAGACTGCGCAGATGCACAGGCTGGTCTGGAGCTACGGTGGCCATATATTGCATTCGACCCATGTTCGCATGACGCGGCTCATGCAAGCTACTGCAATGTATCAAAATACTCAAAAAGAACCGCTGAAATACTGTTCATGTTTACCGTCTTACTGTCATATACTTGTGTCCCTATACTCTTCTTCGATTGATTCTCAATTAGAGTCGTAATTTGTTACCGAATCTGTTAATTACATGTTCGGCTTTGTTATAAATATCAGTGTAAAAAGATTGTATCCATTCAACATAATTTTACAACGATACGACAGTGTGGTTTCCAATTATGTGGGTGTTGGTAGTATGATGTTAAGATACCCACTGCCGGGTAGTCTGATTATAAAAAGCTTCAAATATGAACTTTAAATTTGGTGAATTATAATCCGTGCGGTTAAGTATAATGAGAAATAAGAAATACTCTGTACCAAGCTGAAGAAGTCGGGATTGCTAAAAATGATTGTGTTTTATTCAAAAGTAGTTGAAGTGACTGGATCTAAATTTGATATTTAAATTCTGTATGAAAGGGGAAATTGAAACTACGGTTATTTGAATAAAAAGTGTAATTATTCATTGCTACATGCTATGTCAGTGCGAAAGCCTGAATTTCAAAAAGAATGTAATCTGAACTTCAGAAAAAGGTATCGAAGTGATTCCACGATTCACCGAAACAGACAGCAAGAATCACACTTAACGACTAGTGTTGAAATAAAGTTGAAAACATAACGAAAGAAACTGCAATTCATATTTAGAATGCAGGTAAATATAACATTTATGAGTGTGTGGCACACATCATCGTCATTTTTTTTCCTCATCAACAACTGCAGCGTCACGATCATTTAATGTATCATCAACCTCATGGTCATCCTTATAAGCATCAAGGAATACACAGAAACAATATGTAACATCAATTTTGATCGAAATCAACCTATGATCATTTTTAAAACAACACCGTTTAAATAAGCCTTAGGCTTTCGATGCAATCGAGCTAAAATAAAATGGGTTAAACTATAACAACACCTGTTACATCCAATGTTTAAACCTAATTCGTTAGCTTGACACGGCATTCGTGTCCAATAAAAGTAATAATACACATTATAGACATGCTAGTTAATCGGACTACAACATAACATATATAATAGAAACGTCTTTATACTCGCTCGTAAGCTATATTGTTAATAGAAAGACGTACAGCTTTATGACTATCGATACATTAATGCGTACTAATGAAAATATTTTTCGCGTAAATATAACAGATTTATGGTCATTCGGTGACAATAATCGAATAATGCGGCGACAAATGTCCATCCGATTCGCTGAACAACTATTGTGCCTGAACTGATTATTAGCTCAGTCAAGCGTGTTTTATGTTGAATAATTATTCGTTTGAAATTTGTATAATGTCGTTTATTGTTGTGTATACGTACTGATAACGAAGTGTTATTCAGATAAACGTACATGTAACTTATATTGTTCCGCGTTAAGCACATCGGACCCTGTTTATTAATGCGTTACTTATTGACACAAATACACGAGTTCAGATGTGATATCAAATATATTTAAAGTATAAATAATATAAGGGTCACTCTGAAGTGTCATATTGCATATAAATAAGCGAATTTTGCGTGGATGTAAACATTATGCATTTGCTGAGGATTTAACATGCAACAAAGGTAGGGCTATTTACCCATTTACCACATGAATAAATCAATTATATATTTAGTTGTTGTTTTACATACGTTGTTTTGTCAATGAACCTGGTACCCTGGGTACCAAACTCCGAAGTATGGCCGGGTGCCTTTAAAGCGTATTTTCCGTCCCCGGGGTACATTGTAGTGTATGTAAGAGTACCGGGGTACTTTGAAGTATTATCTGAGCCGACAACGACCAATTGAGCCTAACAAAGCCGCATAGAATATTGCATCGCCAATAATTCGTAACTTACACATAACAAGTTTACGACTTCAAGTGCAGAGTAATTATACTTAATATTACCTGTTTCATTTACAATTATGCAGCAAGACAATTATGTGTTACGTTGGGTTTTAGATAAATATGTTCTCCAAATTGTTGCGACTATATGGCCATAGTAGCATTACTTTCTGATCGCCGTTCTAACAAACAGTACATTAACTCAGCACATTCATTGATTGAAGAAGATATGTTGCACAATGCTCGATGAAAACCTCGTGCATTTGTTATTGTTTAATACAAAGGATTCGCTTTAAATGAGCTGTAGAAAATTATTGTAATTGTTTAAGGCGTGTTGCACAGAAGTGACAGCAAACCTTGTGAATTTGTTTTTGCTTAATACAGAGGCTTCACTTTTAACGAACTGTAAATCAATATTGTAAGCATTATTGTAATTGATATATATATATATATATATATATAAAGTTGTTCGCCGGCTCGAAAATATGGGCAGTAGCATTAAAATCGATAATCTAGATACCGAATAAAGACGCGTGTAGCGCCTACAAATGTCGCATCGCCGTTAAATGTCGCAGGCTACGAGATTTGTCGCAACGTTGACGATAAATGTCGCAAGGACCGACATATGTCGCAAATTCTACTGACGATAAATGTCGCAACTTTAACGATAAATGTCGCAAAAATTTCAACTGCCGATATATGTCGCAACATTAACGATAAATGTCGCACACCTTTGTAAGTCATGTTAAAAACGAAAACTTGAAGTAAAATGACTAAAACTTTAAGGTTAGATTTAGATTAACCGACGAGGTTCTTTGAGCCGACTTCCACCAGAATGGTCAGTTTTTAGTTAGTATTGTCCGAAATGGTCAACTGTGGTCAGTATTTTCCATAATTGTCAGCTGCGGTCAGTATTGTCCGAAATGGTCAGTTGTTGTCAATATTGACCCAATCAATTCTTATAATTCTTGGCTCGAGTAGCCAGTTGTTGATTTCCCTGTGCTAAATGGACTGCTGTTATCAAGATTGGCCAAATGTTGTAAGATGTGATAAAACTGTAACATTATTACAGCAACACAAATTACGATAAAATTGTATTGAATATTGTATGTTAGTTACATGACTGTAGTACATGTAGCATTATCTTAGTTAAGCTCGATTGGTCATTGTCGGCTCGGGTACTACTTACATGTACCCCGGGTACTCTTAAGTATACTTACATGTACCCCGGGTACGGTAAATATACTAAAACGTACCCGGGAAATTTAACGCTAAATCGGTCGTTGTCGGCTATTTTTTTAAAATAAATTATATACACATGTATGTCAATTTTCTGTAAAATGGCCTCTATATTATCGAAACTCATACTCACATAGCATGTTGACGCAGTTTTTTTTAAAGAGAAGTTTGTTTAAGATAATCGGAAGCGCGTTTTACGACATCGGGTTTTAGGCGGGAATACAACTCAGGTACAGTCTAATATCGACCGGGTACGATTAAGTATATTTACCGTACCCGGGGTACATGTAAGTATACTTAAGAGTACCCGGGGTACATGTTAGTAGTACCCGAGCCGACAATGACCAATCGAGCTTAACTAAGATAATGCTACATGTACTACAGTCATGTAACTAACATACAATATTCAATACAATTTTATCGTAATTTGTGTTGCTGTAATAATGTTACAGTTTTATCACATCTTACAACATTTGGCCAATCTTGATAACAGCAGTCCATTTAGCACAGGGAAATCAACAACTGGCTACTCGAGCCAAGAATTATAAGAATTGATTGGGTCAATATTGACAACAACTGACCATTTCGGACAATACTGACCGCAGCTGACAATTATGGAAAATACTGACCACAGTTGACCATTTCGGACAATACTAACTAAAAACTGACCATTCTGGTGGAAGTCGGCTCAAAGAACCTCGTCGGTTAATCTAAATCTAACCTTAAAGTTTTAGTCATTTTACTTCAAGTTTTCGTTTTTAACATGACTTACAAAGGTGTGCGACATTTATCGTTAATGTTGCGACATATATCGGCAGTTGAAATTTTTGCGACATTTATCGTTAAAGTTGCGACATTTATCGTCAGTAGAATTTGCGACATATGTCGGTCCTTGCGACATTTATCGTCAACGTTGCGACAAATCTCGTAGCCTGCGACATTTAACGGCGATGCGACATTTGTAGGCGCTACAACCGATCAGATAATAAGTCAAACGGTGTTCGATTCTTAAATGACATGACAACC
>VMBQ01000695.1:130286-214404 GCA_007657795.1 Dreissena rostriformis | reverse complement strand
TTAACCCTTTGAGCGCTGGAACCGGATTTTGAAGGCCTTTGCAAACAGTTTGGATCCAGATGAGACGCCACAGAACGTGGCGTCTCATCAGGATCCAAACTGTTTGCTATTCTGATAGTATTCTTTAGAAAAAAGAAAATGCTAATTTTAGAAATTCAGCAGACAACATTTTAGCAGACGACAAATTTCCCAGCATGCAAAGGGTTATTTTTTTACGCGTTTTGTAAACAGTAGTTAGCTTTCTTTCAAATGTTTATTTTATTCAACAGCGACCGCTGGAAGTCTAACTTCATAAAATGGGAACACATCTCGCCCTATCATAAATTGAATATCAGGCTATGACAGTAAACATCGATAATGAACAGTTATGGGCTGGGGAATCATACCTAGATTAGAGATGAAATGATTCTGTGATACACTGTTGAGTGGGATGACAGTTTATTGTCAAATGATAGACTGTGTGTCCTCGGCGAAATAGAACCTATGTTGGAATGTATGTGTATTTTTATCAGTAAATATGACATATCTTAAATGCTTAAATGGATGCCATGTTTAATTGTTTGAAGTCAACTTTATTTGCATTTTTGTATTTTTATCAGTTAATATGACATATCAAATGTAAACATCGTAACTAAAGAGCACCATTATAATACATTAAATAATAAATTTAAGAAAGACAAAAACAGTTTACTGACCCTTGGAGAAAAAGTCTAGCAATCCTCGTTATGTCACAAAATATAAAAATAACAACAGAACTCTCCATATTATTCAATCGTTTCGCGTTTGTAATGCTTTATTATGTTCAGGTTTTAAAATCGTCAAAAGATGCATATAATGGATATTTTAGAGAATGGTAAATGTTCAGTATTACTGTTTCCTCGCAAATATCATAATTACAACGAAAATTTGCAGATCTGAAACAATTTTTATCCAATTTTGTCAATGTATCAAAACGTGAACAAATGCCTTTAAGTTTGTATCCCTTGATGTGTTAAAGGTGCAATAAAACTGTATTGATTCTTAACAATCTTGCAGTGACCTTCTTGTTTTATATCTGACTACCTTCCCCATGATCAAATCTAACAGAGCAAAAAGCGACCGTGTCATTTGTTAAATAATAGATTAGTATCTGTAACAACCTTGTAATCGTTATCTGATTGAATTGACATACATTGAAAGCAAAATGAATTATTGAAAACGGGTTTTGTTTCAATGAAATTTGATCAGTTTTGAAATGTGTATTGAAAACTTCAGATAAACGTTGCGTGTAGATATTGTCGAGATAGCCTTGTAAGAACAATTAAAAGTTTGCACTTCGGTTCTATTAAATAGTGGCATTAGTCAATTAATACTGCAGATACTATCTCATCGAATCATTTATTGACAAAGTGATTGACAATATAAGCAATTTTGAGACGGGGAAACCTTTTTGATATTAGTGTAAGATTAGAGATACATATGACACTAAAAATATCGTGTTGAGTACAAGCGTTCCATGATATAACAACACTGAAATATTTATTTTAACTTATATAATATATCGTTTGCAATGTTGTAAAACGTTTAGGTGTACTTTACGTAAATTTTTGTGTGAAGATTTAAGACACAAACGGCGATTTAATAAAAGCAAATCTTGGTTTTATTCTAGAGCAATTGTGCATTCGAATAACGCGCAGCGGTGTGCTATAACCATATTTTATCAATTCGTTTGACGAGTGAATATATTAAACAACAATGCTTTAACATAGAGTACTTATGTTACAATAATCTGAGTATATTATAACTGTGGAATAGTATATATGAATACAAGGCAAAATGTAGAATCTGCAGTTTGAAAATTGTTTGCTCTATGAACATCTTAGTTTGTACATAGATATTTACATACAGTGATGACTTGAGTATAATTTAAATGTTCATAAAACAATGCATGATATTATAACAGTGGAGTATGAATTATGCCCATCGAAAATACGTTTAGTCTGCAATTTTGAAAGGTAAGCTTATTTCGTTAAACCGTTTGGAATAAAGTTCGTTGAATGACTGTGATAACTATCGAAATATTTTAATGGTAACTTGATCTTCTGTTTTTTTACTTTCATAATACCAATAAAGAGCAATATAAAAGACGCAAGAACTGGATGTTTTCTTTGCAGTTCTGCTTTTAAGTGATGATATTGTGCAGATTTACTTTTAAAAATAAAATGGTTAGCAGAAAGCATGTCTGACTTGATGATTCGTACACATAATTTGTTCTTGATTATTCTACAAAGAGAAAACGAAACTTTGAAAATAGTAAACATACATCTGAAGATAGTACTTGTTTAATATCGGTTTCAATAGTAGATGTATGAGCAAGAGGTTCAATCTCTTTTAACTTGAAGTAAGGAATTTCTATCTAAAACGAATTATTGTAACCAAAATATTTACCACAGATAATTCAACCACATCCACCCTCACACACGAATCCTTGACTTCTTTCACATTTATTACAAATATTAAGCCCAAGATTTTGTGAATTATTACTGCATACAATGTTTGACGCCTTATTTGGACACGCATTTCGCCCAACGCCGTGAATTTTCATTGTGTTGTTTTAATTCGTCCACGGACGAATACTGATATGGACATATTCCAACATTCCAAAACGTTTGTTGGACGTGCCAATTTTATTATTAGCCTCAGTTATTTGTGTTTAACGGATTGGTTCATTGATAAAATAATCAGACCTACGTGTTTTAAATGCTTTTTTAATCTAGTCATTCGCTCTCTTAAATTACCACAATGTAATTTAAATATTTTAGACCATACCAAATATTTTGAATACTTAAGATAACATAGTTATGTTCATTTTTTACGATCTCTCTTTAAAACGAGTTAAATTTCGCAATTGTCGTCTTTCACATAACATGACTTGTCTTAGTCGTCTCGTGTATTGTAAAATTAAATTATATATTTATCATCACGGTATCTTTCAAAAGTTACGTTTGAAAAGTTTGGTTTTAACCCTTGGCATGCTGGGAAATTTGTCGTCTGCTAAAATGTCGTCTGCTGAATTTCTATAATCATCCTTTTCTTCACTTTTTTTCAAAGACCACTATCCAAAAAGCAAACAGTTTGGATCCTGATGAGACGTCACGTTCTTTGGCGTCTCATCTGGATCCAAACTGTTTTCAAAGGCCTTTAAAATTCGGTTCCAGCACTCAAAGTGTTAACCACTAAATGTACAAGGAAACGGAATGCTGTAAAACCGTTTTTTTGCCATATAGTATTAAGGTATATAGAGGGTGTTACCTATTTCTAAAAGCAAAAACACGTGCGAAAAGTAAACAGTTCCTGTATGATGTTTGTTGTTGTTATTTTTGATTACGTTATGCGAAAATGGTTATTATGCCATATGCATCCGCTCAGTCTGGTCTGAAGCTACAGAGTTATTGTCCGCTCTTAAGTCAAACAATGCATCATTGTCTCATAAGAGGACAGAGTTGCTCCTGATAAAACTGACAAGACTGCGCAGACTGGCCGCATATGTGTCGTGTTCTGAGAAAACTGGGCAAAATGCTTGTGCGTAAATTGTCATCCCAGATTAGCCTGTGCAGTCCGCACAGGCTAATCAGGGACGACAATTTCCGCTTTTATGGAATTTTTCGTTTAAAGGATGTCTCTTCTGAGCGAAAATCCAGTTTAGGCGGAAAGTGTCGTCCCTGATTAGCCTGTGCGGACTGCACTGGCTAATCTGGGATGACACTTTACGCACAAGCATTTTGCCCAGTTTTCTCAGAACACGCCACATATGACAGTAGACCCATTTTCGCACAATGCGGCTCATACAAGCTACTCCAATGTGTCAGCGTATACTATCAAAGAAATGCGCACATACCGTTCATGTTTACCGTCTTACTGTCATATAATTGTATACCTATACGCTTCTTCGATTGATTCTTAATTAGAGTCGTAATTTGTTACCGAATCTGTTAATTACATGTTCGGCTTTGTTATGCATATCAGTGTAAAAAGATTGTATCCATCCAACATAATTTTACAACGATACGACAGTGTGGTATCCAATTCTGTGGGTTTGAATTTTATGATATTAAGATACCAATTGTCGGGTTTTCTGTTTATAAAAAGCTTCAAAACTGAACTTTAAATTTGGATAATTATACTCCGTGTGGTTAAGTATAATAAGAATTTGGAAATACTCTGTACCAAATTGAAGTAGTCGGGATTGAAAAATTTGATTAAGTGTTTTATTCAAAACTATTTCAATTGACTGGATGTAAAATTGATATTTCAATTGTGTATGAAAGAGTTAAAATGAAACTATTGTAGTTTGAATAAAAAAGGTAATTATTCATTGCTACTTGCAATGTCAGTGTGAATGTGAGACGGGATTTCAACGATAATGTAATATGAACTATAGAAATAAGTCTCCAAATGATTCAAAGATGAACTGAACAGACAGCTTCAATCACAGTGTTGAAAAAACGACTAATCTTTGTTTTGAAATAAAGTTGAATACATAATGAAAGAAACTGCAATTTATATTTAGAATGCAGGTAAATATAACATTTATGAGTAGGTGACACACATCAGTGTCGTTTTCAAGAATTGTTTTATTTTCATAATTACTACTCCTTCTGCTTCATTGCATTTGTATTATCATAATCATCAGCAGCTCCAGCAGAAATAGCATTAACAGCGGCATTATATCATCATCATCGTCATCATCAGAATTACCAACATCACTTTCATCATCATGTTCAACATTATAACCATGTAAATAATACTAATACTAATAATAATAATCATTAACAACTGCAGGGTAACAATCATTTAATGTATCACCAACTTCGTGGCCATCCTTATGAGCATCAAAGAATAGATCAATTTTAATTGACATCAACCTATAATCATTTCTAAAACAACACCGTTTAAATAAGCCTTAGGCTTTCGGTGCAGACGAGCTATAAATAATTAGGGTTTGTAACATCGTACGTAAAACCCAGTTCGTTAGCTTGACATTGCATTCATGTCCAATAAAAGTAGTACTAAAAATTATAGGCATGCTAGTTAATCGGACAACAACTTAATAGATAATATTATAATATACTCGTTACCTATACTGTTAAGAGAAAGACTTACAGTTTTATGACTATCGATACATGTATGTGCACAAATGAAAATATTTTATGCTTAAATATCACAGATTTATGGCCAGTTGGTGACAATAATCGAATAATGCGGCGACAAAGGTCCATCCGATTCGCTGAACAACTATTGTGCCTGAACTGATTATTAGCTCAGTCAAGCGTGTTTTATGTTGAATAATTATTCGTTTGAAATTTGTATAATGTCGTTTATTGTGGTGTATACATACTGATTAAGGACTGTAATTCGGATACACGTAACTTGTGTTGTTCCGCGTAAAGAGCCCTTGACTCTATTTTGGATTTACGGGATTAATTTATCAAAGCGTTACTTATTTACAAAAATAAACAACTTCAGATGTGATATCAAATATATAAAAAGTATATAAAATATAAGGGTCACTCTGTAGTGTCATATTGCATATAAATAAGCGAATTTTGCGTGGATGTAAACATTTTGCAGGGATTTAAGGGATGAGGATTTAACATGCAACAAAGGTTAGGCTATTTCCCCATTAACCACATGAATGAATCAATTAACTATTTAGTTGTTGTTTTACATACATTGTATTGTCAATGAATCTGGTACCCGGGGTACCAAACATATCATAAACAGTACTTCGAAGTATGGCCGGGTGCTTTAAGCGTATTTTCCGTACAAGGGTTATATTGTAGGGAACATGTGTATGTAAGAGTACCCGGGGTACGTATTACCTGAGCCGCCAACGACCAATTGAGCCTAACAAAGCCGCGTTGAATATTGCTTCGCCAATAATTCTTTACTTACACGTATAACAATATTACCACTTCAAGTGCATAGTTATTTTACTTAATATTATGTGTTACGTATAAAATACTGTAGCAAGACATTTATGTGTTAAGTTGGGTTTTAGAAAAGAAATATGCACCAAATTGTTGCGACAATATGGCCATAATTGCATTAAGTTCTTATACCCGTATACACATTTTTTTTACGAAGCGAAGGGAGAACCTTTACTCAGCACATAACTTTTTCGTTGAAGGCATGTTGCAAAATGCTCCATGAAAAACCTCGTGCATTTGTTATTATTTAATACAAAGGCTTCACTTCAAATGAGCTGTGAAACATTATTGTTATTGTTGAAGGTGTGTTGCACAAGTGAAAGGAAACCTTGTGATTTTTTTTTGCTTAATACAAAGGCTTCACTTTAACGAGCTGGAAATCATTATTGTAAGCATTATCGTAATTGTTATATAAAAAAGTCAATCGTCGGCTCGGAAATATGAGCAGTAGTATTAAAATCGAATAGAATTAACCCTTTGCATGCTGGGTAATTTGTCGTCTGCTAAAATGTCGTCTGCTGAATTTCTAAAATTAGCATTTTCTTCGAATTTTTTTTTCAAAGAACACCATTAGAATAGCAAACAATTTGGATCCTGATGAGACGCCACGTTCTGTGGCGTCTCATCTGGATCCAAACTGTTTGCATAAACCTTCAAAATCCGGTTCCAGCGCTCAAAGGGTTAAGCCGCCTATTATTGTTGTGTTGTAAATTATTCCTGCAAGATAAAACATATATTGAAGAATCGGAACATTCATTGTTTAACTACATGAACTGCTGTAGAAAGACCACCAAAACATGTTATAACTGAGTTTTAAAGCAAATTATGCAATCTTGGGCTTTCCTGCTGAGCAAAATATTCAGATGAAAATAAGTATGGCAATCCCATTTGACAAACTGTACATAATGTAGCACCATAATGACATTAGGAAGGTTATATATTAATTAAATAGTTTTCTTCTTTGCTTCCAATTTTATTGTTTTCCCGTTTATAAATAACTTGTATAACTATTTCTGTGACATAAAGAACATTATATTTATACACGACGATTCATCTTCAATTGTAATATTTTACGAGCCACTGATTCTAAACGCTTCAGTGACAACATTCGCTGAAACAGCAGTCTGTATCAGTGAACAGATCTGAAATAAAAATGTTGATGTACCATTAAAATTAACCATCACCCCATGAAATCAATGCTGTTTTTCAATTTATATATCAAAACTTATTTGGTTGAGTTCGTTCACGAACGCATGAAGCGAAACTGATGTCATTTGCAGTCTTCTTTGTTATAGACATGTACTCTGGCTAATATAAACATTTTCACAAACTACATTATTTTACGTAACACATGAACTGCGTCTACATACAACTGTTTAAAGTACGCAAATACTCTGGCAATTTGTGTTTTATTCCGTTTGAATACCCCTTCATTAATGATGCATATATCAAACTAGGTCTCATTTGGTCAAAGGGACTTGTGCATAAATATTCGTACTTTTGAAAACTGTCAATAAATGTGCTAACTTTCAAATATATAATTTTTGGGAGACTCCTGCATAATTATATCACATTATAAAATGTATAATTACCAGGATTCGAACTTTACTATCCAAATATTATGGGTCACTATACAAGTGAGAATTTATAAGTTGACATTCTTTTTTTATTGTGTCTTTTTATATATCAATAATGAATGTTTTCTAAATTATTGAATTTGCGAGTCTTTCATTGTTTACTAAATTCAAAAAAAAAACGAAAAATACTTCTTTGACAAAGTCAAATGTTCATAATTCTTATGAAATACGTATCATCCGTATGTGATAAAATAATGTGATAGACTTTTATCAATACAGATGATTTACCCTGGTTTGATAAGAGTAATGACATAAATTAAAAAAACAATATATGAGGGGTGGCTTAATCGATAGGAATGGATGTTGATTGGATTTCTGTCCATGGGATGTGAACGTCAGTTTGATGAAACAGACATGCAAGGTCTTATTAGCGACGTAACACATGCATGAGTTAGATTTTGCGATAATCACAATTATAGAATAGTCCCGCGATAGCACAGTTGGCAGAGCGGAGGACTGTAGTGGTTAAAGCAACTGTCATCCTTAGGTCACTGGTTCAAATCCGGTTCGCGGGATTTTTTTACGTTCACTTTAACATTCATTGTTATCCTACATTTATCCAATTTGATTAATATATTATTCAATGACATAAGAAGGCAAACACAATGTAAACTACTTTTGTAAACATTACTTATGTTTTTAAGAAATAACGTTGTAATAAATATATATAGGATCGTTCAATTGGTCTTTGTCGGCTCAGGTACTACTTTAAAGTAACCAGGGTATTCTTAAGTATAATAAACTGTATACCGGTTTCGGAAAATACTCTAAAAGGCATCCGGCCATATGCATCTATTGTTCCTTTTTAGCATATCTTATAACTTTTGGCATATTTTAAATACCTTATATTATACCATGCCGTACTTAGTTTGAGAAAATGTGTATTAATAAACACAAATGTTGTAATTGTATAAAGAAGTTCTCAAGGGTTATGCACATTTAAACAATATCTTATTATCCTTATCCTCACCTATGAAATGTAAACTAAATACCCAAAGATTATTGAGTAACCTTGTAAAGTATAGCTTCGATCAAAAGTCATGATAATGGGCCGAGGTTTAAACTATCAAAACAATTTGCATTCATGGCAAATTGGTTTAATGGTTAAACGCTCGTCTTTGTTTGCATTTAAAAATCAATGTAAAAATAATAATGGCGAACCATGTGGTATTTAAAAGAAGCCACTGTTTTATTTATTATTTTCATTGGGAAGGCTGGTTTATTGTCAACTCTTTGAGTAAATTACTGAAGTAAAATAAGCTAATTGACGATGCCGCTTCAGCAGCTCGTCGAAGTTATCATACCATGAAGAAAACAAATGCACAATGGCGACCTACCTAAACGACCGAGCCAGTCCGATTGAGTTAGCTAAATTTTCCCAGTCAGCATACCTCGGTTTGAGTTAGCTAAATTTTCTCAATCGGCATACCTAGCTGATTATCATTGAAATATGGGAAACAACAACAACAATTGGCAAATGCCGAAGAATAGAAAATGTTTAAATTATTAGGAAGCTCGATAATAACAGTGGAATTCGATGTCATTGCGCAAAGAAGAGAACTTTACTTATATGTGGTACCGTTCGATAATGGAATAGTGTCATTTTCAACATTGTTCGAAGTCATTGAACTGGAAGTGGAGCTGGATGGGTCAAGTTCCCCACGAAGTATACTCCACCGTACACCGATTTTCAAATGATACTTTTGGGTACCCCGGTATACTAACAGGTACCCCATCTTTCCTATTAAAAAAAAAATCGTACTCAATTTTTTGTTCGTACCCTAATTTTTTCGTACCCAATTTATTTCGTACCCAATTTTATTTTTTTCGTACCCAAATTATTTTTAGAACCCAAATGTTTTTTCGTACCCATTTTTTTTTTGCATAATTTTTTCGTACCCACATTATTTTTCGTACTCATATGTGAAAATGAATGGCTCATTTGCAGAAGTATGCCTCTTGTTCTAAATAAAGTTTTACAAAGAACTGTGGATTGTCTAAAAGTCCATGTACACTGCAGCTATGCCAAATCTTAAATTAAGGATGCGGACAAATGACAAGCAATAAAAAATACACAATTGTGGTGATGTAGATAAACTTAAATTGATGCTTTTATATCCATCCTCTTCATAAGCATCGTCACACTAGTACTGTCAGTACTTTGATTTTTAATTAGTTGACTGACCGCTCGGTAATACAGAACAACTCCTAGATGGACGCAACATAATACGCTGTACTTAATACAACAAATACATAATAAAGCAGGTCATAGTTCTTTACATCCCAGTAAATAATTTAGTCGCAAACTACTCTGTCTCCATATGCAAGACTGAGGCATACATATGCGTTAACTTTTTTACGCGTCTCGTTAACAGTAGTTAGCTTTCTTTCAAATATGTATTATATTCCACTATGACCACGGCGTCCGCTGGAAGTCTAACTTAACAAAGATTAACATATCTCGCCCCATCATAAATTGAATTTCATGGTATGAAGGTAAATACCGATAATGAACTCTTATGGGTCGAGTAATCATACCTAGATTAGAGATGAAATGACTCTGTGATACACTGTTGAGTGTCAAATGATAGACAGTGTTTCCTCGACGAACGAGAACCTGTGTATTGTTATAAGTAAATATGACCTTTCATTAATGGATGCCATGTTTGTAGTCAACTATATTAGCATTGTTGTTATTGTCGTAAATTGGTGATTTGTTAACAGCCTTTTACAGTGATTTTTTACTTTGGATTAAAAAGCTATCGCCCCTTGGTCATCCGGGATGTAACTTTACGTCTAGCATTTTAAACTGTATATACGCAACCCAAGTATTTGTACCAAAATATAATGAAAACAACAGACGCACTTCAACTTATTCAATCGTTGTGCATTTTTAATGCTTTATTATTTTATATATTTCCTATGATGAGTACTCATAAATGAAAACGCATGTTCAGTATGAGTCTACGTTATTATTTCGCTCCCTGGTGTACAGCGATCTTTTTTATTTTTGCAATCTATGCCAACAACTTGGCGAATAGTAATTTCGACAATTTATTAACAAGTCGCTTTAATTAGAATTCAAGGTTTTGAACATTTCCAATTTTACTTTCACATATCCAGGTAGAGTTTGTATTCATTGATTTGTTAAAGATGCAATACAACTAAATTGATTCACAACCATCTTGCAGTGACCTTCTTGTTTTACGACTAACTGCCTTTCCCTACAATCAAATCTAAACGATTAAAAAGCGACCCCACATGTCATTTGTTGAATAATAGATTATCATCTGTAAGAACCTTTTAATCGTTATCTGATTCAATTGACATACATTGAAAGCCAAATGGATTATTGCAACGGGTTTTGTTTCTATGCAATATGATCGGTTTGAAATGTGTATTGAAAACCACGGGTAAACGTTGCGTGTAGATATAGTCACGATAACCTTGTAAGAACAATTACAAGTTTGCACTTCGGTTCTATTAAATAGTGGCATTAGTCAATTAATATCGCAGACACTATCTCATCGAACCATTTATTGACAAAGTGATTGACAATATAAGCAACTTTGACACGGGAGACCTTTCTGCTATTAGAGTGGAGATTTGAAGATACAAACGACCATACTGTAAATGTAGTAACAATATCGTGTCAATTACAAGCGTTCTAGGATATAAAAACACTGAAATATTGAATATCATTTAATTAACATATATTATGCGTTTTTTAAACGTTAAGGTGTACTTAACGTACATTTTAAAGACACAACGGCGATTTATGTAATAGTCAAACGTGTCTTGATTTCATGCATAAGGAATGTATCATTCGAATAAAGCGCAGTGTAGTGCTATAACATTGTTTTATCAAATCATTTGACGAGTGAATATATTAAACAATCTGGAACAACAGTGCTAGCAAAGAGTACTTGTATAACAAAAATATGAGGATATCATAACAGTTGAATAGAATAAATGAATCCAAGGCAAAATTTAAAATCTACAGTTTTGAAATCATTTTCTATATGAACATCTTAGTTTGTACGTTGATATATACAAACAGTGATCAATTGAGTATAATTAATAAAAAATGCATGACATTATAACAGTGGAGTTCGAAATGTGGCCCGTCGAAAAACGGTAAGCTATATGCATTACTATTTCGTATCCAGCAAACCGTTTGTATTGAAGATTGTTGTACGCCGATGCAAACTATCGAAATATTCTAATGGTAATTTGATCTTCTTGTTTTTACTTTCGTAGTACCAATAAAGAATGATGTAAAAGACACAAGAATTGGCAGTTTTCTTTGCTTTGCTACTTTAAAGTGACGATATTACAAAGAAAAACTCAACTTTAAACATAAGTTAATATAGGTATAACTAGTTGATGCATCAGCAAGATTTGTAATCTGTTTTAACTTGAAGTAATGGCATTTCTATCTAAAACGAATTATTGTAACCAAAATGTTAACACGGATTCTTCACAGACATCCACCCTCAAACACGAAGTTTTGTCTTCTTTCACCGTTATTACAAATACAAACCACACGATTTTGTGAATTATTACGGCATACAATGTTTGACGCCTTATTTGGAAACGCATTTCGCCAACCACCGTGAATTGTCATTGTGTTTTAATTCGGCCACGGACGAAAACTGACTAATATGGACTTATCCCAACATTCCAAAACGTTTGTTGGACGTTATGTGCCTCAGTTATAATTGTTTATCGGAGTGGTTCATTCATTATAAATGATTCCATCTTCGTGCTTTAAATGCTTCTTTAATATAGTCATTCCCAGCCTTTAATAAAAACAATGTTATTTGAATATTTAGAACATCTTGCATAGTTAACATACTTCAGAAAATAAAGTTATGTACATGTTTTACGAGAATGAACGCATTATACGATTTAAATTGTGCAATTGTCGTCTTACTTATATCATGGCGTATATAAGTCGGCTCGTCTATTGTAAAATAATGTAATAATATATGTATCCTCACGCTATAAAAAATAAATTGTTGTTTTACGTTTGAATTTTGCGTTTTTAATGTACACCAAGCAAATGGAATACGGTGAAACATTTTTTTTGTCGTGCAGTATGCAATGTAGATAAAGGATGTTAATGAGTGCTAAACGCAAAACACGTGCAAGGGGTAAACAGTTGCTGTATAATGTTTTTTAATGACTTACGACAATGGTCATGCGAAAATGGGTCGTTTGCCATATGCTTCCAGAGTAGCTCCAGACCAGTGTGCGCATCGAAGTAGTCTGGTTTGGAGCTACCATGTCTGCTACAAAGTCACGCAAGGTATCGTGGTCTCATTATATCGCTTGTCACGAGGAACGCTGGAAGCATATGGGATAAGACCCATATTCGCATGACTCGGTTTATATAAGCTTCTCAAATGTATACGCTTAAAATATAAAAGAATCGCGCATATACTGTTCATGTTCAACGTCTTACTGTCATATAATCGAGTACCTATACGCTTCTTTGATTGATTCTTAATTGGGGTCGTGATATGTTACCGAATATGTTAATTACATGTTCGGCTTTGATATGAATATCAGTGTTCAAAGATTGTATCAAGTCAACATAATGTTAAAACGATATGACAGTGTGGAATCCAATTCTGTGGGCGAGAATATTATGATGTTAAGATACCCATAGCCGGGTATTCTGTTTATAATAAGCTTCGAAATATGAACGGTAATTATTTTTAATTATACTCCGTGTGGTTAAGTTTAATAAGCGTTTGAAAATACTCTGTACCAAATTGAAGTAGTCTGCTCTATAGTTCACTCAAATAATTTGATTAAGTGTTTTATTCAAAACAAGTTTCAATTGAATGGATGTAAATTTGATATTTCAATTGTGTATAAAAGAGTAAACTGAAACTATTGTTATTTGAATAAATGGCTTAAATATCCATTGCTACTTGCTATGTCAGTGCGAATTCGAGATGGCATTTCAACGAGAATGTAATACGAACTCCCGAAAATAGTCCACGATGAACTGAAACAGACAAAAAGAATCACTAAAAACGACTTATCTTGAAAAGAAAAGTTGAATACATACCGAAAGAAACTGCAATTTATATTAACAATGCAGGAAAATATAATATGTATGCATATTTGACAAATATCATCGTCATTTTCAAAATTTGTGTCATTTTCATATTTTTACTATGAGCATCTTCATGAACAATGCAAATGCTTCTGCGACAGCGTCATCATTTTAATCATCATCAACAGCAGCAGCGGCAGATACAGCATCATTCAACAGTGACATTTTATCATAATATTCGTCATCATCAGCATAACCAACACCACTTCCAGCATCATCACCACTACCACCATCATAATCCCCATCGCTCACATTATAATCATCCAGATTCTGATAATAATGTGTGATAATAATCATCATCATCATCAACAACAACTGCAGCGTCACAATCATTTAATGTATCACCAATGTCATGGTCATCCTTATGAGCATCAAATAATCGAGGGGTGAACGGAAGACTGTTGTAACTCATATTAAATAAAGAAGGAGATACGACAGTTTTCCGTTTAGCCCTCGTAATATACGGTACAATGATTAAACATCAGTTTTAATCGAAATGAACCTATAATCATTTCTGAAACAACACCGTTTGAATAAGCCTTAGGCTTGCGATGCAATCGAGCTAAAATAAATAGGTTTTACCTAAAAAACACACATGTTACATCATACGTTAAACCTAATTCGATAGCTTGACACTACATTCATGTCCAATAAAAGTAATAATAAACATTATAGACATGCTGGTTGATCGGACTACAACTAAACATATATTATCGTAACCTAGATTGTTAATAGACAGACGCACAATTTTATGACTATCGATACATTTATGCGCACTAATGAAAATATTTTATGCGTAAATTTCACAGATTTATGGCCAGTTGGTGACAATAATCGAATAATGCGGCGACACATGTCCATCCGATTCGCTGAACAACTATTGTCGCTGAACTGATTATTAGCTCAGTCAAGCGTGTTTTATGTTGAATAATTGTTCGTTTGAAATTTGTATAATGTCGTTTATTGTGGTGTATACAAACTGATAAAGGACTGTTATTCAGATACACGTAACTTGTGTTGTTCCGCGTTGAGAGCCCTGGACTCTATTTTGGATTTACGGGATTAATTTAACAATGCGTTACTTATTGAACATAAACGAGTTCAGATGTGATATCAAATATATTTAAAGTATATTTAATATAAGGGTCACACTGTAGTGACATATTGCATATAAATAAGCGAATTTCGCTGGGATGTAAACATTTTGCATTAACTTGCAACAAAGGTAAGGCTATTTCCCCATTTACCACATGAATGCATCTATTATACATTTACTTGTTGCTTTACATACATTGTATTGTCAATGAACCAATAACCCGGGGTACCAAAACTATCATAAAAAGTACTCCGAAGTATAGCCGGGTGCCTTTTAGCGTATTTTCCGTACCCGGGGTATATTGTAGTGTATGTTATAGTACCCGGGGTACTTTTAAGTATTACCTGAGCCAACAACGACCAATTGAGCCTAACAAAGCCGTGTTAAATATTGCAGCTCCAATAATTCGTAACTTACGCTTATAACAAGACTACGACTTCAAGTGCATAGTGATTATATTTAATATTACGTGTTCCATTTAAAATACTGTAGCAGACATGTATGTGTTTCGTTCGGGTTCAGAAAAATATTTGCATCAAATTGTTGCGACTATATGGCCATAGTTGCATTTTTATCTTTTCCCCGTATAAACATTTTTATCTTATCCCCGTATAAACATTTTAATCTTATCCCCGTATAAACATTTTTATCTTACCCCCGTATAAACATTTTAATCTTATCCCCGTATAAACATTTTTATCTTATCCTCGTATAAACATTTTTATCTTAACCCCGTATAAACATTTTTATCTTATCCCCGTATAAACATTTTTTTACTCAGCGAAAGGAGTACATAAACTCAGCACACGCATTTTTCGTTGAAGGCATGTTGCACAATGCTCGATGAAAACCTTCATTTGTTATTGTTTAATACTTTAATACAAAGGCTTCACTTTAAATGATATTTAAAACATTATTGTTATTGTTGAAGGCGTATTGCACAGAAGTGAAAGGAAACCTTGTTAATGTGTTATACCCCCGATACACCGACTCCATTCGAAGTACGTTCTGAAAAATGTGACTAAACGGGCTCGAACTGAGTGAGAACGGAGTGATCGTAGAAGCAACGTGTTACGAACTGTCTTCGAACTTTGTGGACGCCCTGAAAAGGGGTTAAACGGGAGAGGTGTTTTAGAACTTTGAGCCTTCTCAAAATTTTCTTCCGATCATCCCGTTCTACAATTAAAAGTAGTAACAGTGTACTGGAAACGGAATGGACGTACTAAGAACGGATAGGTCGTACTAAGGTCGGGTTAGGAACGTGCCAGAACGTAGTGCGATCGGACCGAAATTACCTGTACGATGCCACACCGATCGAGTCCGTTTCTAGTCCGTCCAATCCGTTCTCAGACAGACCGACCCCGTCCGCACTACGTCTCAAGTACGATCTTGTTTGGTGTAAATAAATAGAAACTCACAGATGAGTTCTAACAACGTTTGCAACACGTTCTATAAGTTCTCAGTAAGTTCTTAGTACGTTGTACTCGTTTTAAGGAGTTCGCAGTAGGTTCCAAGTACGTTGTACTCGTTCAATGCAGATGTTACAAAGTTCAAACCGTAAATACAATACGTTCAGACAATGTGCATATAGATAGAGGTCGTTGTCTCCTGACCTTGACGCAGGTCTATCATCTGACGCTACCGGAGACACAGCGCGCTCCTTTTTATTTTTAGTTTTGGCAGATTCAGGATTTGCAATACCTTCTGCATTTTCTTGGCGTTTTCAGTTGAGATATTGATTTGTGTTTTTTTAATTGCGTCAGCCTTAAGCCGCACTGCCAATTTGGTGGAATTATTTCTTGGGGGCATTACAAATGTACGTCTGGTAGGCTCAAAGCGTGAAACATTAATGAGAACTGGCAGGAACGTATTCGGTTTTATAATCGCCGTGCAGAACGTGGCTGCAACTACGTCCTAAACGTACTAAGAACGTAGTAGGACGGAGTGAGAACTGCCTTTGAACGAGTTACCACTGCACAACGAATAAAGACGAACTGCGTACGAACGTGATCGAACTGGCTGAGGACGGGCTCGGTCTGACTGGAAACGGTATACCAACGGGGACAATGGGAACATTGACCCGATTTGAACTGGATAAAGATGGACTTGCAACGGGATAGGACGGGATAGGAACGAGTTGCACGTAGCGCGAACTGTGTATTAACGTCATTCAATCATATTGTAGATTTTTTTCTGACCAAAACTACACGTTCAAGCAAGTTTACATCCCGTTCGGCATTTTCTTCAGAACGTGGTCGATTTGTCTAATAACGTATGAGCAGTAGTATTAACATCGTTATGAATAGAATAAAGACGCCTATTATTGTAGTATTGTAAATCATTCCTGCTGGGTAAAACAAATGTATTGAACAACTGGAACATTCCTTGTTTTAATACACGAACTGTCGTCGAAAGGCCACTGAAAAAAATGCGATAAGTGGGGTTCGGAGCTACTTGTGCACTACTGGGGTTCTCTATTGATCAAAGAATTCAGATTAAAATAAGTATGGCATCCCCATTTGACAAACTGTATATAATGTAGCACCATGTTCCATAAGAACAACAAGCTCATAATGGCATGAAATAGGTTATACATGGATATCAATTATAATTTAGATTTTTTATTTCTCATTTTATTGTTTCCCGGTTTATAAGTAACATGTTACTTTTGCTGTGGCATAATGATCATAAGAGCCTCGCTATGGGAAAACTAGGAGCAATGTATGTGCGGAAGTTTCGTCTCAGATGAGACTGTGCAGTCCGCACAGACAAATCGGGGACGACGCTTTCCGTCTACACTTGATTTTCGTTTAGAAGAGAAAAAATTTCAACAAACATTCCATAAAATCGGAATGTGTCGTCCACGATTAGCCTGTGAAAACTACACAGGCCAATCTGGACGACACTTTACTTACATGCATTAAGCCCAGTTTTCCCAGAACGCGACTCATGATGTTTTTATACGACGATTCATCTACACCTAAACGATACAGAACACTGCCGTATTATTCGAGCCACCGATTCTAAACGCTTCAGCGACAATCACTGTATATCAGTGAACCGCTCTGAAATAATAATGTTAGTTTACCATTAAAATTAACCATCACACCATGAAATCAAGGCTGTTTTTCAATTTATATATCAAAAAGTATTTGAATGATTTGTTCACGAATGCATGTAGCGAAACAAATGTCATTTGCTGTCTACTTTGTTATAGACATGTACTATGGATAATATAATATAAAGAATTGAAACTCCAACACTCTTTCACAAAATTATTTATACATTATTTTACGTTACACATGAACAGCGTTTACATAAAAATGTTCACAAAATCACACGGTCTTATTTGGTCAAAGGGAATTGTACATATATATTCGTATTTTTGAAAAATGTAAATAAATGTGCTTAATATCAAATATATTATATTTGGAAGAAAAATAATTATAATACATTATAAAATGTATTATTGCCATTACTGGATTCGAACACCGGACATTTAGAAGCAACATTTTACAAGCTACTTACTTGCTTTTTAACAAATTTCGTAATTTACTAGTAATTGACTTTTGTTCTAAATTACGAGATGTACGAGATTATCTTTAACAAAACAAGTTATATGTATAACTACGTCATGAATAGCCATACAGAGTGCCATTAACAAATGCCGAAAATGATTCTGAAGGTCACTCATTAGTATGGTGGGATAAAATGGTTTTAAACATTCAATTTCCATGTTAAGCTATCACAACTGTTATATAGATGCTGTGTGGATTTCTTTCCATGGGATGTGAACGTCAGTTTGATTGATACATATATGAGCCTCGCCCTGAGAAAACCGGGTTTAATGCATACTCCATAGGCCTAAAGTATCATCCCACATTAGCCAGTGCAGTACGCACACGATAATCAGGGACGTCACTTTCCGCCGTATGTTTTTTTTCTTTCGTTTAAAGGAAGTCCCTTCTTAGTGAAAACCCAGTTCAGGCGTAAAATGTCGTCCTTGATTAGCCTGTGCGGACAGCACAGGCTAATCTATGACGAAACTTTACGCACATGCATTAAACCCCGTTTCCCAGAGCGAGGTCAATGTAATGCGGTCACGATGTGTGGATCTTTTTCCATGAGATGTTAACGTCAGTTTTATTATACATACATACATGCATAGTCTTATTGGAGTCATATAAAATGTATCATAACAACTGTAATAAAATAATGCTATCGCGATAATGACAATTGAGATAGACTCCCGCGAGAGCTAAGTTGGCAGAGCGGAGGACTGTAGTGGTATGAACAACTGTTATCCTTAGGTCACTGGTTCAATTCCTGTTCGCGGCACTCTTTTTTTAAAAACGTCCATTTTTTACCTTCATTAATACCATACTTTCATCGTGGTTGATTAATACGGTATCCCGTGCCACAAGAAGGCAAACGCTATGCAAACTTTTACTTTTGTACACATAAATTGTGTTTTCAAGAAATAGTTTTACTATACAAATATTATGGATCACTTTATAANGTGGGGGTATACGTCACGTTAGTGACAAAGCTCTAGTTGAATTTGCGAATGAGTCTATCATTTTTACAAAATAAAAAAAAACGTTATAAAAAAAACCACTCTTTTCTTTGAGAAAGTCAAATGTTCATAATTCTTTACCAAGTAGATATCATAATATGTGAGTAATAGATATCATAGTATGTGATGGAATTGTCTCAAAACAGATTATTTACCCTGGTTTTATAAGAATTAGGACATGAATTTCAAAAATTGAGGGGTGGCTGAATCTATAGGAATCATAGTGTGTGGATTTCTCTCCATGGGATATGAACGTCAATTTGATTGATACATACATGTACATGTATAGTTGTATCAGCGACGTATACCATTCATCAGTTACAATTGTCATAATTGATATTGTGATAATGACGTGAAAGGTATATCCCTCGATAGCTCAGTTGGGAGAGATGAGTACTGTAGTGGTATAAAAACTGGCATCCTTAGGTCACTGGTTCAATTCCGGTTCGCGGGACTCTTTTTACGTTCATTTTATCCTACATTTTTTCTATTTGATTAATATATTATTCAGTGTCATAAGAAGGCAAACACTGCGCAAACGACTTTCAAATACATTACTTTTGCTTTCCAGAAATAAGGTCTTGATACATGTACATATATATAGGATCGTTCAATTGGTCGTTGTCGGCTCAAGTACTACTTAAAAGTACCCAGGGTATTCTTAAGTATAAAACACTGTATACCGGATACGGAAAATAATCTTAAAGGCATCTAAAGTTTGTTTTTAGCATATCTTTTAATTATTTGCATATTTTAAATACCTTATATTGTACCATGTCCTAATTAGTTTAAGAAAAAGTGTATTAATAAACACAAATGTTGTAATTGTATAAAGAAGGTCTCAAGGGTTATGCACATTTAAACAATATCTTATTATCCTTATCCTCACCTATGAAATGTAAACTAAATACCCAAAGAACATTGAGTAACCTTGTTTAATATAGCTTCGATGAGAATGCATGATAATGGGCCGAGGTTTAAACTATCAAAACAATTTTCATTCATGTCAAATTGGTTTAATGGTTAAACGCTCGCGTTATCAAAACATCGCCTGTTCTGTATATCGTCTTTGTCTGGATTTAAAGATCCGTGTATAAATAATAAATGCGAACAATGTTGTATTCAAAAGAACCTACTATTTCATTCATGATTTTCATTAGAAAGGCTGGTTTATTGTCACGTTTCGGAGTGCATTGCTGAAGTAAAATTCGCTAATTCAAAAGTAGTTGACTGACCGCTCGGTTACACAGAACAATTAGACGATGGGCGTGATATAATACGTTGTACTTAATGAAAACGTCATTGTCTTTCTCGAGTACTGTCGCCATTTAGCATGCATTTAGTAAGATTTGATGGACAGTGGCTTTAATTGCGTCGATCCGATGTTCTTTTATTATAACAGTAGTTAGCTGTCTTTCAAATGTTTATTTTATTCCACCACGACCACGGCGACCGCTGGAAGTTTAACTTCATAAAATGTTAAACTATCTCGCCAAATCATAAATTGAATTTCAGGATATGAAAGTAAACACTTATAATGAACTGTTATGGGTCGGGGATTAATACCTAGATTAGAGATGAAATGACTCTGTGATACACTGTTGAGTGGGGTGACAGTTTATTGTCAAATGATAGACAGTGTGTCCTCGACGAGTGAGAACCTATGTTGGAATGTCTGTGTATTTTTATCAGTAAATATGACATATCTTAAATGGATGCCATGTTTGATTGTTTGAAGTCAACTTTATTGGCATTTTTGATTATCTACGTTAATTTGTGCTTTTTAAACACTTTTTTAAAATCCCTCTTGGAGAAAAAAGACGCATCATGTAATACCATCATGCGAATTTTGAGATTATCCCTTTGCATGCTGGGAAATTTGTCGTCTGCTAAAATGTCTTCTGCTGAATTTCTTCAATTAGCATTTTCTTCGATTTTTTTTTCAAAGAATACTATCAGAATAGCAAACAGTTTGGATCCTGATGAGACGCCACGTTTTGTGGCGTCTCATCTGGATCCAAACTGTTTTGCAAAGGCCTTCAAAATCCGGTTCCAGCATGCAAAGGGTTATGGCGATGGGAAAATGCATGTGGTTTTATAATGTATGTACATGTAAAAACAAATGTGTAAGGGTTTATTAGTTATATTAAATATGCAAAACCGAAAAAGCGATTAAGTATTTTAATTTTCGATAGCTAGTGCTACATAGCCTCCAGGCATAAAAGAAGGTCAAGCAATTATCAAAAGTAATGACTCTGGCACATATTTTTGTCTAATAAGAATCAAAAACCAATAACGTTACAGCAGTCTGAGTCGCAATACTTGCTTGAACCTGTGCATGCTGGGAAATTTGTCGTCTCCTAAAATGTTGTCTGCTAAATTTCTAAAATAAGCATTTGCTTCGATTTTTTTTAAAGAAATACTATCAGAATAGCAAACAGTTTGGATCCTGATGAGACGCCACGTTTTGTGGCGTCTCATCTGGATCCAAACTGTTTGCAAAGGCCTTCAAAATCCGGTTCCAGCGCTCAAAGGGTTAAACAACTCGAAACGCTAGTTATTTACTTAGTATTTACATTTTACTAAATAAGGATAACCCTTTGCATGCTGGGAAATTTGTCGTCTGCTAAAATGTTGTCTGCTAAATTTCTAAAATTAGCATTTTCTTCGATTTAAAAAAATAAATACTATCAGAATAGCAAACAGTTTGGATCCTGATGAGACGCCACGTTCTGTGGCGTCTCATCTGGATCCGAACTGTTTGCAAAGGCCTTCAAAATCCGGTTCCAGCGCTCAAAGGGTTGAACAACTCGAAACGCTAGTTATTTACTTAGTATTTACGTTTTACTAAATTAGGTTAAAACAACATTTATGTTCCATTAAGACACGAGCACTGTTAATATAATGGACGAAATGCCTCATACCCGTGTTAAAAGTCAGCATACGGCTTTTCAAACAGTGCTTTAAAGCTAACAATGTTTTCCTAAGTCGTATGGATTATTGATAGGATAAATGGGAATTAGAGCTTTGGAATAACTCTAGTACAGCTAAAGTTAAAGAGAGTAGGACTTGATTGTTAAACATGTCGGTTAAACATTTTAGCACCGTTTGTAACACAATAACATCCGATAGTGTTGTATTCTTATGTGTGGAGACATTAAATAAAATGCATGGGTGGTTTGTTTTTATTGTCGGGCAGACGGTCGGGAAAATGATGTTGTTGTGTCTCGAGGCTCTAGCGACTGAATTTTTTTTTGATCTCTTTAATTAAATAAAATACAGTAATTGTATGCACCTGTGATGTAATGCAACTCTGCATTTTTTTTATCAGTTGTAAGGACTAAGGGAATTTGTTTATTCGTGCATCTCTAATTGCATCAACATATAGCATATCTGATATGACTATGGGTATTTGTACAATACAGTTTACAACCAAGTGTTAATACTGTAATGTTATTATTTGAGTCGTGTTCTGAGAAAACTGGGCAAAACGCTTGTGCGTAAATTGTAATCCCAGATTAGCCTGTGCAGTCCGCACAGGCTAATCAGGGACGACAATTTCCGCTTTTATGGAATTTTTCGTTTAAATGATGTCTGTTCTTAGCGAAAATCCTGTTTTGGCGGAAAGTGTCGTCCCGGATTAGCCTGTGCGAACTGCACAGGCTAATCTGGGATGACACTTTACGCACATGCATTATGCACGGTTTTCTCAGAACACGACACAAATATGTAGAACGACCATTACTGAATGCCAGTCGTAGTGTGACTCGTCTGAGGAATTGTGCCACGGCCTTTAAACGAACACGCGCCTAAAAGTCAAATAATGATCGACAGTTGAGCAGTAGTGATAATCCAGTTGAAAACAATCAATTGGGATGTGTTATTTATGTTGAATATACACGGCGCTTTGATGGGTCGGATTTATTTACATTTAGATTTTGTGTTAGTTAAGTGGGAATGTTGTTAACCTGTGTCCGCTCGAATAACGTATTTTTAGAACAATACTCTGATATGAACGAATGTAGCGACCAATTAAACAATTGACTATATAATGACTTTTCGAAAGACAGCAGAAGAAATAATGACAAGTGTTGATATTCATATTCGACAAATGCAATTTAGTATAATGTTGTGAAATGGGATCGTATAACATGGACTAGACGGATTAAGATAAACAACGGAATAAATATCTTTCAATAACGGGTCAGGTAATTCGTTTTATCTTCTTTATGAATGATTGTTTCGATTGAGTCTTTATTGTCTTGAAACACAACGTTTGAAAGAAATACACATGTAGTTAGAAATCAAAATGTGACGACGGACATTTATTTAAAGTATACCAACGTATTGCAATATACACAGAATATGTTTTAATGGACGAATAACTAACGACTTTGTAAACTACATGGATTGGTTCCATATGAAGTAAAATTGTATTAATGGCATCGTCCTTAATTAAGTGTTCCATCGTTATTATAGGCTAATTTATCCACACAATGACATATAATACATGTATAAAGAAGTGAAACTCCAGAAGCTGCAGCAGTATTGCATTTCTATCATACACACCTTCGTGGTCCTTTATTTAATAAGTGTTACTGCCAGATGTGTCCGAACACTTGCATATCCACTTATTATGCTAGACTGGGTGTGTAATTGGGCGAAACAGAACTTAGGCAAAGCAGTATGAATAGCCGGTATGAATCGCCGTTATTATGTGACTAATCGTACAAGGCCCATGAAAAAAGACAAGGAAATACTAAGACTTGGGACACATCCAAAGAAAGAAGTAATCCTTTTAAATACGCACGCTAGTTCATGGTTCAATTTATGTTTCATGGTACTTAAGTTGTCAGCTGGTGTGAATCAGCCTCTTGCAAATTAAATATTAACGTTGTTGTTTCTACAAGGGAGTGGGGGACACGGCGGCCATATTTACTAAATTTTACTCAGAAAGCAAATCCCGACATTATAGGATTTGTTACGCTTTGAAGGGATTTCGCTAAAATAAACTGGTCATAAAGTAGTACATGTATTTAATAAGACCTCAGTGATATTGATTCACGGCGATATGGGAAATCGTGTGCACCTAGAAAGAACACAATTTCTACCAATTTCCACTAAGAGGGCCACTTTTGGTAAAAACTAAGATGAATTACGGACTGTTCTTATGAAGAAGAGCAAATGTATGAAATGCCCATATCGGGCGAATGTTACATGACTAACTGGGACGCAAAAAGCTTTCCTTGCTCGGGATCCCGTTTTCCTGGTCGTGTTTGCACGCAGACCGGACTACGTGTTTCCGGTTTCAGTATGGGTCCTGGGTGGCCTGTGGGACATATTCGGCAAGGCATTACCCAATTAGACCCATATGCGCATGCTCTCTAATGTGTTTAAAACAAACAATACTATATGGTTAATACAGTTTTATTGTCATTTGGAGATACATGCATTAAAGCAACACACATCTATATGCAGAGTTTGTATAAGGCTAAGAACCTAACGCAATAATTCCCGGACCTGATATAACGTTTCACACACAAACAGAAAAAGATCGAGCAGTTTTTAAGTCGAACTTTGTGGAAGGAACAACTTGCGGTTACACGTTAAACATACTTATTCAACCTTTAATAATTATAATAAGTACTCTTTAAATAGTTATCGACCGTTGCTTGTTTTCTTATAATAATATAAAGAATAACATTGAACATAATTGTTAACCAGAAGGAAAACAAATGTGATTATAAGAATGTTGGATAGACGCGCTTTTGCAATCTCCGGAATAAAACATACCATGTAAACGATTGAAGAGGCTACTCTGTACTGGTTGATTTTATTATTCAGTAATAATAACGTGATCATTTCCCATGACGGCTAATTATATCACAGGTCGTTAAACACACAGAATGAGGGAATATCATATAGTGATGAAGCACGATATATTGGTACGGTATAGCTATTTTAAGTATTTGAACAGTCCAAATTCAAATAAAACGAAAATGGATAGAGTCGGAAATTATTTTTGCAAAGTAAATGTTGTCATAAAACATTACTTACGGTGATACAAGTTTAGTTTCTGCCTATGCTAACTGAATAAGAGGTTAAGTCATAAACCAAACGCACTTAAAATTGTTCAATTATACTTCGTGTGTTTATTTATAGCTAATTTTACAGATGCTCGAATTATACAAACTTGGGCAAATGACATTGCAGTATGTTTTCGACAATGCTCAGTACATTAAGTATACGTTTATCAATATTTTCAGGCGACAGATGCCGAAGATGACGTCATATCAAGTGCGTCCGGTGCAGATGACATCTTACGCAGGCGAACATTAAACACGTGAGTTTTTTTTTTTTTTAACACAACAATAATGAAACAGCGTCGTTTGAGTCTGTGATTTCAAAATGGAGATTTATTTATTCTCGTGTGTTTGTGTGCTAGCATGATGTTGCAAAATTAACATTTTTGACAATCACATGTTCTGTATACAATTCAATTTACTATAACTGCATAGATGTCGAGTTTATTTAAGCACTTACCACATATTTTCACATAGAAAAAGAGTGTTATATCTATATTTTTGTCAAGTGTGTGTAATAAACTTGCTTTTTACGAAAACGTCATTTTTTTCCCTTAAAAGTCGAACTCTTTTATTGACCGAGTTTAGACTCTTTGAATGTTTTAATTAATTAATTCATTAATTAAATTAATTCATTAATTCATTTATTCATTAATTCAGTATTTCATTAATTCATTAATTCATTTCTTAATTAATTAATTAATTAATTAATTAATTAATTAATTAATTAATTAATTTATTCATGCATTCATTCATTCATTCATTATTCATTCATTCATTCATTCATTCATTGATTCATTCATTCATTCATTCGTTCATTCATTCATTTTAGATACTTTCTCGTGTTGAGAAGACGTTCAAGTATGGCGCTTAAGGGAGATAGCTCGAGCTTGACGAACGGCGTGACGGCGGTGGGCGAGAGTGGTCGTTCCTTCTTTCAACGGGTATCGATGTCGGACATAGCCATTCCCGATCACATGGGTCAGCTCACCGACCAATCAGAAAACAGGAAAATATGGGGCGTAATACTCGATATGCTCTTTTGTGTATTTGAAAGCAAAACGGCAGAGAAACCACGTGATATTATTGTACTACCAGGTTGCAACATCCGACCTCTGGTATATAAAAGCGCAATAAACGGGGTACACACACACTCGCAAACGGTTTCCGGAATTTCCAAATTTCAATTCGTTATTGACGACTGCAGTTCTAGCCGGAAGCACATCTTCGGCGTGGAATCTCAACAGGAACTTGACACTTGGTATAAGGTTCTGCAAAAGGCTGCCGCATTGGACCCAGAAGTAACAAATGATATTTCCACCGCGAACGGCCGCGAGTCGCCGATGTTGCTCAGTCCCCGGCGTCTATCGCTGGACGATAGTATTTTAAATAGCGGCACCGGTTACTATCCGACCCCGAACTCGCCGAACAGGGAGGAGAAGCTGCGGAGCCCCAGAAGTTCCGATAAGTTGGACGTCAGCGGTGGTTCGGATGAGGGCGCTGCGTCGCTTATCAACGGGCAGATGCCGAGTCCACGTGGGACGCCGGGACTGATGCGCAATGACAGCAGACGACAATCGGTGACGGATTTCAAGAAGAAACTGAGGCGAGAATATCCGGAACCGGAAGTGTCGAAGCAACAGCCAATCAGAGCGATGCATTTCGATCAAAATCAGAAGGAAGATGCACCCAAGGCGCCGCACGGAAAGAAGCTAAAGTCGATTGGTAGCTTTGAGAACTTGTTTAAATTTGGCAGAAAGAAGCGGAAGTCGCAAAGTGATGACTCGATTTCCAACGACACTGCAAGCGTGGCGAGCACAGTTTCCGTTGTCAGTGACGATGTGTCAAAGTCTGTTGACATTAGTGCTAGTGAGTCGAAACTTGGTAAGAATAAGTCCAAGGGAATATCAAAATCTTTGGAATTCTCGAAAAACGGAAATGGTGTTAACAACGGACTCGTTCGGCGCGCTTCTGATATTAAGGATAGAGTCTTTAGCAAGAGACCGTCCAAATCATACCCGACGCTGTCGGAGCTGCCCGATCCGAGTATGAGCGGACTGCTTCACAATAAACATCACCTGAAATGGCATAAACTGTGGTGCGTAGTGCACAGGGGCTGTTTTTACGGGTTCAAAACGCATTCACCTGACGAGCGCGCTCAGTTCGCGGTGCTATTGGCCAACTGCGCCGTTGTTTACGTCGCGGAAAAGGACAAACGGCAAAAGCATTTATATATATTCAAGTTGACTCAGGAACGTTCCAAAAGCATTTATTTGTGCACGAGCAATTTCACGGAGCTGATGAAGTGGTTGGCAGTCCTACAGATGGAGTCAAACAGCATCATCTCGAATATTGATAAAATCAGACGACCCTCCGAGAGCGAAAGCGAAAGCGTCTGCTCCTCTCTTTCTAGTCAGAGCTCGTCGCTGATCACGATTCAACGAGAATCCACTTCCGGTGGGAGTTCGGGAGTCAGAGAAAACACTGACAGGTCAAGGTCAAAGAAAAAGAAAAAAGCGCCCCCGAAACCGCCTCGCCACTCTTCTTGTCCGCCTCCCATATCACGTGACTCGGGAACCTCGACTGGGGAGGAAACCGTCACTTCCGGAAGTTCGGATCTTTCGCAAGGCACTGGTTATACATCTGAAGGTTCGTGTTCCGTTTTTTCCTTAATTCAACTGCTGTGACTATGAAACTGTCTCATACAAAGACTCATAAAAAAAGAGAAAGTTATGGTTTGAATGGTATGTGGAACATGTACCTGTAAATAATGACTACGCACTTTTGTATTGTAAGGGAAGCTATCCTGCATTGAGAGTTACATGTATATGTGAAGAATTCTCTCCCATATTAAACTTATTAAGCCAGATCACAGTCTCGTATTTCTGTACATCAATCATACGTAATGTCTGTGTTTATTAAAACAAATACATTGATAATTTAAAGACATGTCCATTTTACAGGCGGCATTTTTAAAGTTGTTTGTATAAGAGTATATATTTTGGAAACAAACGTGATTCTGTTTTGCATGAATACATTTCTGAACTGTACCGACACATTGCAGACGATCTACCTCGATACGACAAAGCCGTGACGCACGTCTGGCAGAACGATCGCGGGTACCTGTTCAACGTCATCAGAGCGAAGATGACGTCATATGGCAAGCGGAAGTCGCACGATACCATCTACAACAGGGATCTGCCCGGAACCGGAAACGAGGGTCTACTGATGGTTCAGGACGGCGGAGAACGCAAGGTTAGTGTTATTGCGCGGGATTTTGTTCGCCGAAAGCCACAATAGCTTACCAGACTTATTCGTTAATGCTTTGATGGGATCTTGTGATAGCGTTCACCAGAAACCACAAAGCCTGTCAGACTTCATTGCAAATATCCTGTCTACCCTGTTTGTTGGAAAATTAGAAATTTTTTTTATGGCAGAAGAAAATTAATGAATTACTGTTTTTGTTTTAAAGAATCCTGTTTTGTTGTTAAATAAACCCCCAATAAATTTGGTGTGGAATGTTAAGACTGATGCCGAGGAACCGTCTTGATAAATTTGAAATATTGTGTTTCTTTTACATTTTTCACATGTATGTGTAACTTCATTTAACAATCATAAAGCAGACGATCAAGAATCTAAGAATATTTCTCGATATATTTTTGCGAATCTCCGGAATGCAGTTTTGCATAACCCATTTATGCCTAGTGGACTCTCCCATCCTTCTAAATTTGATCATTTTATTTCCAAAATTAGGGATGTCTTAGTATATTTATTTCTATATTTAGAATATTTCTTACAGAAATTCCTCTAAGCAAACAGCGCAGACCCTGATGAGACGCCGCATCATGCGGCGTCTCATCTGGGTCTACGCTGTTTGCCAAGGCCTTTTTCTAGACGCTAGGCATAAATGGGTTAATAATGAGAACATGACTGTATGTTATTTATTATTTAGCTTTAACTGTCAGGAAGTGGAAAGGGTTAATTTTATTGCTCGAAATATTTCATAAATACATGTCCGTGTTGATTATTCGTGAAACATGCGTCTTTAAAATGTTTCTGTCTGGAATTCGGAAGTTTTTGCCCTGTTCTTTCTCAGTAATGATTCATCAACGACATCATTCAACATAGCAGAACTGAACTGTATAGTTTAGTTTGACTTCAGCATATAAAGTTCGTCGTCATTACAATACTTATACAATAAGAACATGCGTTTGAAGTAAATACAGAACATGCGTCTTTTCGAAGAGAGATCGATTTAATTACGCAGGAAATAAACATGTTATCGCGAGAGTGTCACATGGATGAGGTCAAGACATTGACCGCGTAATGTCAAACGTAGTTGAATGGGCATAACATCTAGTGGAATGACTGTTCAAACGTAGAGGATCGAAATTTATCAGTGTTTAATCATCATTTAAGAGCAGACTACATCCCCATGATACGAACGTGCAGCTATTGACCCTTCAAAGAGACTCATTTCAAAAGTTGCTCTCGAATTTAAATTGCAAGTCAAATAAGGATGAGTTTACAACGATTCACGTTTGATAGGTGCAATTTAATTAACTTGTAATCTAAACTTTACCCTCTGAGGCCATCACTGTATAGATGATGTGGTATATTTCTCATGTTGGATCTTTTTGTTTGCACTTCTACTTCAAAGTCAATGATTAATATGCTTGTTTATCGACGAGAGCACCATGCATGGGATTGGGCAGCTTCGTTATACTTGATGAATTACTCAACATCTGATTGGATTTTTTTTAACAAATTGACGTTAACATATTCCACCCGATTGGAATATTTGCAAACTTTGTTCAAATAAATATAAAGTACGTCTCAGTAAAAATACAACAAGTCTTAGTTTAACTTCACGTGGGAACCGGAGTTTTACAATAAGGCAGAACTTATATTGGGCGTGTGCCAAAACCACACGAACGAATGTGACCCTAAGTTCAAACGTATTAACGGCAAGTTGATTTACATCTAGGTGCTCAAGTGTA
The DNA here is from genome assembly GCA_007657795.1 of Dreissena rostriformis. Classification (NCBI taxonomy): domain Eukaryota; kingdom Metazoa; phylum Mollusca; class Bivalvia; order Myida; family Dreissenidae; genus Dreissena; species Dreissena rostriformis. The sequence continues at coordinate 183,913 of VMBQ01000695.1, read as the reverse complement.
TCAGGATCTTTTGGCGATATCTATGTTTATCATTAATTTGTAAATTTCACGATGTTATTCTACGCCATTTAGGAAATTGACAAAGAATGCCAAAAACAATACAAGTTTCGAAAACGTATTAAACGATAAATGTTTGACGGATTCTCATTTTCAGTAAAGTGTTGTTCCCAGTTACCAAAGCAGTATAATTATAGTATTATTCTACGTCTATGATCCACAAGTATGCGTCCGTTTTTAGATTAAACCTCTTTCACGTTCAATTGAATGCACCGATTCCACAAAAGAGACACTCTCTCGAGTTCGTTTATTGGTAAGAACCAGTACTTGGTGTATTTGTAAAGATCTTGAATCCGGGGCCATCTCGATATCATATCCAACAACGCGACTTTTAAACTAGGGTTTTGCCATTCGCATCCTACATACTGCAATATATGACAGCTAAGCTTATATTCTTCAAAACCGTGTGTGAACAAATATGAGCCTCGCTGTGTGAAAAGGGGGTTTAATGCATGTGCGTAAAGAGTCGTCCTAGATTATCAGGTGCAGTACGCACAGGCTTATCTGAGACGACACTTTACGCACATGCATCAAACTCCCTGTTGACAGAGCGCGGCTCATATGCTTTGTTAATACGATCTTATATTATCAATGCCCAAACCCCTATATTAATTCCCAGTCATTTCTAACAGTTCAGTTTCTATAAACAAATACAATATATCTCAATTCCACCACGCACCAAACAGACGTGCCACTTATACTGATATCAGTGCACAGATAATGGTCAGCTAATTTATAGTCTCAGATCAAACGAAATTATATACACAAACGGACAGCTGTTAATGGACAATAAGCACATGTTACTTGCGGAGAATCGTTCCAAGACGAGGTGGTATGCTGTTTTGACGGTGTTAACTATACAAAAGTTAATAATGTATGTCACAATACAAATACGGCAGGTTCATGTATTCAATTTGTTATTTCATTTCTAATTGGGAAGCGGACAACTACAACGAGCGAGGCATGGTATAGGGGAGATAACCCTGGGTTAGGGTTAGGGTAAGGGTTAGGGTTAGGGGTCGGGTTTGGGTTAGGGTTAAGGCTAACCCTAGCCCTCTAACACCCCCCACCCCCCATGCGCATTACAGTACCAGGCCTCGCCCGTTGTCATTGTCCGCTTCCCTTTCTAATTAGATAATATCCTGCGTTTGAATCTCGAGCAATGTGCACATTTATTGTTCGATAAATCGTTCGCGTCTATAGGCATGCGATCTTCTTTACCGTTAAATGACGCTTACACGAATGTTTTAATCAGATAATTATATGATATGTTTTTTATTCATTTTAAAATCAATTAATTGTTTGTTACGATCTACTTGCCACAAATTGTATTTATTTTGTATATTAGACGCGCTCTGAGAAAATGGGTTTTGATTCGTGTGCGTAAAGTTTTGTCCCAATTAGCCTGTGCAGTATGGTAGTATTTGTTTTTATCGTTTAAAGAAAGTAATTTCTTAGCGAAAATCAAGTTTGGGCGGAAAGTGTCGTCCCTGGTTAGCCTGTGCGAACTGCACAGGCGTATCAGTGACGACACATTACGCACATGCTTTAAGCCCAGTTTTGCCTGAACCGGCTCATATCATCAATATTTGCCCAATAAAATATCGATACAGGCTATGTGTCGTGTTCTGAGAAAACTGGGCAAAATGCTTGTGCGTAAAGTGTCATCCCAGATTAGCCTGTGCAGTCCGCATAGGCTTATCCGGGACGACTCTTTCCGCCTAAACTGGATTTTCGCTAAGAAGAGACATCATTTAAACGAAAAATTCCTTAAAAGCGGAAATTGTCGTCTCTGATAAGCCTGTGCGGACTGCACAGGCTAATCTGGGATGACAATTTACGCACAAGCATTTTGCCCAGTGTTCTCACATTGTCCATCCAGTTTTTTTTCATTCCACTGCTCCTTTCATCGCCGTACGGTCATGCTAATTGCATCTATTCAGAAAACGCAGTTTTATTTGATATGTCCCTTGAGAATGATCATACAATTGTCTGTCTCGATATCCGTAACAACCTATTCGCTTAGACTCTATGAGGCGTTATCACCTGTGCAGAGATACAATGTCCCACCCTCCACCACCTCTATCGTTATTCCTGTATTTTCATCGATGTCTGTTTGAATACTAGTATCATTCTTCGTCTTCTTTTTCTTCCTCTTTTCATCTCGTTAGACCTTCATTTTGCATTTCATTGGAACGGCTTTTCATCGTTTGTGAATTACTATTTTCGGTTGCACTATAGAATCATGTACTAGTACTTTAATTAACATGTTTATGTGTTAACCTAATTATTGTTTACACTCAGTATGATTCTGTATAAGTTTAATTTTAACTATTTCGAATTTGCTTTAAATTTTATTCCTGCTCCTTACATTCAATGTTATATAAACTATCGTATTATAGTAATAGTACATTTTTAGATAAAACAAGTGTAATTGGGCCGCGTCATGCGAAATGGGTCGTGTGCTATATGAGGACAGCGGGTTTGGTTATCCGGTTGACGCAGTGGTTGGGTCACGCGCTTCTCATCTAGTGTCCCAAGTGAATTTGGTTGGTTGCTATCGTACCAGACAGGTGGGGGGTTTACTCCGTTACTCCGGCTTTTCCCCACTACACAACACCACACTTAACTTAAAAATATCATTCAGTAAAAAAAGCTGGAAATTTCACCAACAATTCAAAAATCGTCCCAACTTTCGTCAGTCAAATAATTATACCCCAATTGCCATTGGTAATGGGGGCTATATAGGAGTCACTGTCTGTCGGTCTGTCTGTCCCAAAAGTTCATCTGATCTTCACCAAACTTGGTCAGAAGTTGTATCTAGATGATGTCTAGGTCAAGTTTGAATATGGATCATGCCNAAACAATAAAAGTTTCGTAACCGTATTAAACGATACATGTTTGACGGATTCTCATATTCAGTAAAGTGGTGTTCCCAGTTACCATAGCAGTATAATCATAGTGCTATTCTACTTCTATGATCCACGTCCGTTTTATGGTTAAACCTCTTTCACGTTAGCTTGAATGCACCGCTTTCACACATGGAGAAACTCTCTCGAGTTCGTGTATTGGGAAGAAACAGTACTTGGTGTATTTGCAAGACCTTGAGCCCGGGACCATCTCGATATCATATCCAACAACGCGACTCTTAAGCATATTTTCTTCAAAACTGTGTGTGCAAAAATATGAGCCTCGCTGTGTAAAAAGGGGGTTTAATGCATGCGCGTAAAGTGTCGTCCTAGATTATCATGTGCAGGCCGCACACACTAATCTGAGACGACACTTAACGCACATGCTTTAAACTCCCTGTTGACAGAGCGCGGCTCATTTGATTTGTTAACCCTTTGCATGCTGGGAAATTTGTCATCTGCTAAAATGTCGTCCGCTAAATTTCTAAAATTAGCATTTTCTTCAATTTTTTTTTCAAAAAATACTATCAGAATAGCAAACAGTTTGGATCCTGATGAGACGCCACGTTCTGTGGCGTCTCATCTGGATCCAAACTGTTTGCAAAGGCCTTAAAAATTCGGTTCCAGCACTGAAAGAGTTAACTATGAGAATATTATCAATGCCCCAACCTCTATATTAACTCCCAGTCATTTCTAACAGTTCAGTTTCTATAAACAAATACAATATATCTCAATTCCACCACGCACCAAACAGACGTGCCACTTATACTGATATCAGTGCACAGATAATGGTCAGCTAATTTATAGTCTCAGATCAAACGAAATTATATACACAAACGGACAGTTGTTAATGGACAATAAGCAGATGTTACTTGTGAAGAATCGTTCCAAGACGAGGTGGTATGCTGTGTCGACTGTGTAAAATATACAAAAGTTAATAACGCATGTCACAATAAAAATACGACAGGTTCATGTATTCCGTTTTTATTAAATTTATAAATAAGACAATACTTTGCATTTGATTCTCAAGAAATGTGCACATTTATTGTTAGATAAATCGTTCAAGTCTAAAAACATGAGATTTTTTTTTACCGTTAAATGACGCTAACACGAATGTTTTAATCAGATAATGTTGGATATGTTCTATATTCATAAAAAAAAATCAATTAATTGTTTGCCACGATCTACTTGCCTCAAATAGTATTTATTTTGTATATAAGACGCGCTCTCAGAAAATGGGGTTTAATTCATGTGCGTTTCGTCCTTGATTAGCCTATGCAGTAGTAGTTGTATTTTCTGATTAAAGAAAGTAATTTCTTAGCAAAAATCACGTGTGCGAACTGCCCAGGCTTATCAGGGACGACACTTTACGCACATGCTTTAAGCCCAGTTGTGCCTGAACCGGCTCTAGTCCAACTTGTTGACGCTCTCAAATATAAAGCTACTTTTTATATGGGTAATATTTGGAGCTTCCAAAGAATTTAGCCCATATAAAAAGTATCTCTAAATTCTTTGCACGTCTTATAAATAAGACTAGAACCGGCTCATATCATCCATATTGGTCCAATATGAGGACGATACAAGCCACTTGCATTCCACTGCTCCTTTCATCGCCATACGGTCATGCTAATTGCCCAGCGTTCCATCCAGAAAACGCAGTTGTATTTGATATGTCTCTTGAGAATCGCCAAAAAATTGTCTGTCTCGATGTCCGTAAAACCCTATTTTCAGGCCTTTATCACCTGTGCAGAGATACAATGTCCCACCCTCCACCACCTCTATCGTTATTCCTGTATTTTCATCGAAGTCTGTTTGAATACTAGTATCATTCTTCTTCTTCTTTTTCTTCTTCCTTTTTTTCTTCTTCTTTTCATCTCGTAAGACCTTCCATATGCATTTAATTGGAACGGTTTTTCATCGTTTGTGAATGACCTTTTTTCGGTTGCACTATAGAATCGTGTACTTTAATTAACATGTTTATGTTTTAACTTAATTATTGTTTACACTCAGTATGATTCTGTTTAAGTATGTGTGAAACGGTTACGAATTTGCTATACATTTTATTCTTGCTCCTTACATTCAATGTTTTATAAACTATCGTATTATAGTAATAGTACATTTTTAGATCAAACAAGTGCAAAATGGGCCGCGTAATGCGAAATGGGTCTTGTGCTATATGCGGACAGTGTGTTTGTATATCCGGTTGGCGCAGTGGTTGTTGCACGCGCTTCTCACATAGGCGACACAAGTAATGTCCCAAGTGAATTGAGTTGGTGGTCATCATACCAGACAGGTGGGGGTTTCCTGCGGTAGTTCGGCTTTTCCTTACTACACAAGACCACACTAAAATTGAAAATACCATTCAGTAAAAAAAATAGCAGGAAATACACCAAAAATTCAAATCTCGTCCCAACTTTCGTTAGTCAAATAATGTTTTTTGGGTAGGAGTGCTGGGACACACTTCGGGTCCTCACATAATGCAGCCTCGGGCGAGGAAGGACCTCATAAACCTTATTAGCGGACAGGGCAGTTCCTGACCAGACTGCGCGGCTGAGGAGGCTTTTCTGGAGCTACACTGGCCGCATATGACACATGACTCATTTTCCCATCATGCGGGTTATATTTAATGATGGCGTCATAACACAAAAGAATACGTTTATAATACAATAGAAAATACGAAATAAACCAGACACGTCCTTAAAAAGAAATCGGCGTTGAAATTACTATTATTATTTTCAGTTTTGCCCTAAAAAATAGTTCATGTTGGCAAAATGCTTAGTCACGTGATTTTCGGACCCCAGATTGTTCGGTCGCTATTGAGTAAACATCTTGGACCCTAGATTTGTCGAACACCCGAAACAATTCTGACCTTCCCCCTCATAAAAAAAACATAAATAAAAAATGACTTATCAGACATTACTACATTTTCATCAATATCTGTACCTGGACTAAACGACTGTATACTGTCCCACGTTGTACGATACTAAAACAACTTGTAAATGAATTTGTCAGGAAAAAAAAACATGTGAACATATTTATTTTAAGTAATTTACCGTACTATACGTATCAACTGTAATGCAAATATAGTGCTGTTGCGACGAAGAAGGATCTAAAGAATGATGGATAACACTTGTGTCGAATTTTGAGACTACTTTTTCCAAGTTTATTTGATATTCTCGAAAGATGTTTAACTGTATAGATTGAGCATCTTCTGTAGAAGTTGATTATATACACAATTATTAATAAGTTGGCAAACAAACGCAGACACAATTCAAATATAAAGTAACATGCACAGGAAGTTTATAAATATAATTTCACCTTTTATTCGCCACTATTAAATGGAAGCCATCACGGGAGCTCAAAAGGCATGTGTACGTTTTGATCAACTATCACCCAATGAATTGGAGCTTATTGCTATTTAAAGAGCGTTTATGTTGGCTAAATAAAATAGTAATTTGCCTATGTGATTGAATACAACATTCTGTTTATAACCCCGCAATGAGTAATAATAATCATTATTATCTTCAGTTCGAGTGTTTTTTGTCGAAAATGTATTCAAAAGTTTTTTTAACAACTTAGGTAAAATATTATGTAAGTTTTAGCCTCCAACTGTATGCAACAGTTATTGGTGAATATTTAGCCATTTTTGTAAAATTGCATGTCCTAAAATTAGAAGAATTGCGCAAATATAATGGGCATTGAATTAGAAATATTGTGCTGCATACATTCCTTAATAATTCTTTGTAGGAAGTGATCTTAGTCAGGTACGCTGCAAAAAAAAAGGTTCATGCCAGGGTCAATGGCGTACGTATGCTAAAAACCTGAAAACGCACGTGGGACCATAATGCACGACCACGATTTTGTTTTAAATAAAATCATGCGACACGCATGCGCGCACATGCGCACTTCTGGTGTGCGATTACAGCGGTGTAGCAGATATCGCGAACACGACTGCTGGATTTAATGCCAAGATAGCAGGAAGGATATGAAAGAAAGTCTTTCAGTCAGTCAGCGGATTTCAATTCTCCCCATGCAGATAAGCACCGCAGAAAATTCGGATCAAAACATTCTGCTTAAAAACTTTGTCACGCTATTCACGGCTCAACGTGCTTTCAATTGATATGTTTTCAAAATATTACGCACTGTTTAAAGTGTTACTGGTGCTGTTTTATGGTTGTTTTGATATATTTTTCGCAAACATTTGTTTTCGTTTTCATCAAATTTTCATGTAAATGTTACATATACACGCGTGTACGTATTATTTCACTGTGATAGTCTCGGATGTTACATTAGCTATAATAGCTTAATTTAAATAGAACTTTTATCTAACGGAGAGGAGTATCATCAATTACCTGCAAAATTACAGTGTGTGCATCTATATAGTATACAGCTATACAATTAAAATAATCATGTATCGTCTCCATTGAACGCTGCAGGCGACTAGACTAGAGGGACGTGTGTCTTTATTAATTCAAAAGGAAATAAAAGAATATCATCCGGTTTACACATATCAGAGTGTGTGAGTGTATGTGTTTAACAATTGCACGAAATGTTAACCGAATCGGAGTATTCACACGGGCAGGATATTATTTGCGATCTTCGAATTGAGCAGGTTTGTGAACTTTTGTTATTATAACCCCGCAAACGAAGTTTGAAACGGGGTAAATTGGAGTCTCGTTGTCGGTTGGATGGTTTGTTTGTCGGTCTGTCCGCATACAAATATGTGTCGTGTTCTGAGAAAACTGGACAAAATGCATGTGCGTAAAGTGTCATCCCAGATTAGCCTGTGCAGTCCGCACAGGCTAATCCGGGACGACACTTTCCGCCCAAACTGGATTTTCGCTAAGAAAAGACATCATTTAAACGAAAATTCCATAAAAGCGGAAATTGTCGTTTCTGATTAGCCTGTGCGGACAGCACAGGCTTATCTGGGATGACAATTTACGCACAAGCATTATGCCCAGTTTTCTCAGAACGCGACTCATATTGTATTTATTAAAAAAAGTTTTGGGGTGAACTACTTGCACGTTACTCAAGCTAGGTCCTCAATTATACAAACAAAATGACTTAATTTACATGTCCCTTACATGGTTTTGTTTCACCTATTTCCTATTTTTAAAAAAGCATTTTAGTATTTAGTATTTGATAATTTTCCCTACATGCACACTATGATAATAGTGCACATGGGTATATGCCTTAAGGTTTTCTGTGCTCTAAACAAGTGAAAGAACATATATATGTGTTTAATTTTACTAGATACATTATCGAGCACGCAAGTGGGACATACAGTGATAACACATTTATATAATTTGCATAACGTACTAAATATACGTTGCACATAATGTAANTTGTTATTTTGCCTAAGTTATCTCTATAACATAAATAAGAGGATAACAGTGACACACATCTCGACCTGTGCTTTAAGACACGCTCTTTAAAATTTGAATGGGTTGTGCTCATTTCAAACTTGCGATATAAAAAGCTATAACATAAGTTTGAAAACTGAGTTGCTTTTAAGATTATGCAATAGCGAACAAATTCAGTGCCTTCAGCGCTTTGATTTTCATTTCTCCACCGCTATATTAACCGTTTATGCGAGTACTGAAACTTATTCATGATATTTAGTAAGAATACAAATGTTTACATAGATTGTGGGGTTGGATATTATAATTCAACAAACTTACTTCGGTAGAGATAATTATTACGTGAATATGTATTTCTCTTGCAAGTTCAACCATATAGATGTCGTACAGTCTAAACCTATGTACAAGAATACTAAGACACTAACCGGTATTTATATTTTACCTATCACACATATGTGTATAACCCTTTGAGTGCTGGAACCGGATTTTGAAGGTTTTTGCAAACAGTTTGGATCCAGATGAGACGCCACAGAACGTGGCGTCTCATCAGGATCCAAACTGTTTGCTATTCTGTTAGTATTCTTTGAAAAAAATCGAAGAACATGCTAATTTTAGAAATTCAGCAGACGACATTTTAGCAGACGACAAATTACCCAGCATGCAAAGGGATAAACCATTCATACACGTATGAGTAATAATTCGTACATGGGGATATTCTATCTTTGCTGTGGATTCTAACTGTGCAGCTAGTATTTTGAAAATAAGTTCTATATCTTGTTTTTGTTTTTCAATCAAATGTTTCACATTTCTATTATGAAAAGATTATTATTTGACACGATTTTAAAAATGCAAAATGGTCTTGGTAACGAACGGTTAATATCCTGTGGAACAAAGCGACTTAATGTGAACACTAAGATCTGAACGTTCCGTCTGTGAAAATGAGTTCATTTTGTTGGTTGTTTTTGTCATTTTGTTCAGAAATATAATTTGTGAAAAATTAAGTAAATACGAGGCCGAGTCATTGACCATCACTTGTTTTTATATTAGGTTGAACACCTTTGTAAGCGCTCCGACTTCCCGTTACCTCGCCGTGAGCAGCGTAAACTGACATCATAATAATGATAATGAGCGTCAGAATACGGGCCATTTATCGTCACCGACCTTTTTGACTGGTGGTATGTAACCTCCATTAAGTGTGACGTAACCCGCGGTTAACTACAGCTGCAGCGAAGTTCCCTGGGGGTGATTGGCCGGTTGCGATAAATTCGACGTTGCAACAAGTGCATGACGAAATGAAACCAGTGTTATCCAATGAGACGACCTTAAGGGATGGACGAATTCCGACAATCAAATTAAGAGCTCACATTAACCATAATTATTTGATCACGATAACTTTTCGATTAACTTCATTGTTGTGCTCTTCTTTGTTTAAACAAATGGTTTTCAAATACTAACAAATTACACGTATTTAGACGTTCGTAGATATTAGTCGATTGAGCTATACTTACTAATTATAGCTTTATTATACCAGTTTTTCACTATATAACAATGGCTTAATTTAAAACGTATCACCGACTGTGCGAATAGCTTGAAACATTTAAAGTAACATTTATTTAATATATCAATAAAATAAATACAGCACATTTAAAGACAAATGTCCGTGTTGATCAGCAAAGAAGGCACACAGAGGGGATGGCAAAAAGGAGCCGATTCAAGCAAGTGGCTTTTCTTTCTTCAAATAAATATACTCTTCTCTAGTTTAGTAAAAAAACAAAATCGCCACGTTAATTATACGGGGCTAATATAACAAATTTGTAAGCATTATTTGAAAATAAATGTGTCTATTATTAGATCATTTTCTGACGCGTATGTTCTTAAATTGCTCGTCGATGATCCCCGAAGACTTATGCTATTTCTTTGGTTTATGACATACCTAAAGAATTGCCGGAACATAAGATGATTTAGTACACCATTTATATGTGTTTCTGTTTTGAACTCCACGTGAATACTTAACAGTGATAAGTACATTTGTATTTATTCTCTCCTGTGATTTTCTTAAGATCTTCTGTGAATTTGTTTATCGCTGGCATCCGCGCTAGTAATCCATCATGTTGTTGTTTCGCACAATGTCTTGTGCTTTGTTCTCGGGAAATTAAGTACGAAATGATACATAATTGGCAAATTTCTTGTGTTTAACATCATAATTAGAGTACGAACTATTTAACATTGAAAGTATAGATATGCTATTGTGTCAGTGGAATTTTATAAAACAATGAACGTTAATTTTCTTTTTGACGACTCTCTAACTAGCATAGACAGATATGTTATTTCTTATCCATAATTCTTAGTCACACGCTTTTACCGTTAACGTCAATATAATAACAAATACATCTTAGACACATGCTACCATCAATAATTAAATGTTTTGATATATTTATTGAATCTTACATGTTTTTCATGTAAATTTATTAAGAAATCTGGACACGCGTCAGTCTCTTCGCTAGTATAGTAGAAAAAAAAACACGTTATTTATACAGGGATACAAAAACAAATGTGCAAGCATTATTTGAAAATAGATGTGTATATTCTTAGATCATTTTATTCCGAGTATGTTCTTTCATAGCGCGTCAATGATCCATGGTTTATGGCATATCTGGAGAATTGCTGGAAAAATAAGATGATTTAGAAACCGTTTATATGTTTTATGTTTTGAACTCAACATGAATACTTAACAGTGAAACGTTTTTATTCTCTCCTGTGATTTTCTTCTTATCTCCAGTGCACTTGTTTATAGCTGGCGTCCTCGCTGGTAATCCATCATGTTGTTTCGCGCAATTTACTGTGCTTTGTTTCTGGTAAATTAAGTGAGAAATGACTTTTTTCGCCAATTTATTGTGTTTAATATCATACTTAGAGTTTACGAAATATTAAGTTATATTCAGAAAGTATAGACATGCTATTTAGTCAGTGAAATTTTATAAGGCCGTGAACGGTAATTTTCTTGTTGACGAAGTTGTGACTAGAATAGAAAGATTCTTTTCTTCTGTATCGATTTCGTTGAATCGTAAGTATACTCAATTGTTGCTGTTGTTTTTTTAAGAAATGATCATGTTTCGATTGTCATAAGCAGAGGTATATTCGTAATTAATGGTTTACAAATGATACAACCTCGTGAGAGTACTAGTACTATTATCACCGGAAAATTTAATTGAATAGTACTTAACATGTGTTGTATATTTATTCTCGGATATAGAGTTCCTATTTCAATACATATGGTTTAAAATTTAAAATAATGTTTGTACTTTCGCGTGCAATAAACTAATATGGTCATTACCTTCACTTAGCGGTCTATGTATTTTATTTTATATTTATTTCACTTTTCTGTAATTGAACTTCAACATTTCTGTGACGGTTTGACCACGATGTTTAACAATTGAAAAAATCCAGATATTCAATTAGTGCACGATGACCTTATAATTCCAGTCGGAACGTTATCAGATGTATCCAGGGCCCGTATTCTCCAAACCATTCTTAGACTGAATAATAAAGAAAAGTCTTAGAATCAATAAAAACCTCAGAGTTTGCATATTTACATGTTGCTTATATCAATAACAGATTGTGCTTAATGTTGAATTGTATACAGTCTAACCTGTCATTAAAGACCACTCAAGGATTTGGTCGTTGTGGTCTTTGTTCACAGGAGGTCTTTATTCGCGGGGTCGATTGAAAGAAATTGAAAGGATTGGGAGGAAATCGTTGTGGTCTTTATGGACAGGTGGTCTCTATTTAAAGGTGGTCTTTGGGACAGGTTTGACTGTACTTATAAGTGTTGATTGTCGGCCTTGACTTGACTGAAAGGTGATTTTAGTACATTACAGTTTAATGAATATTCTTTATTTTTAGGCTTAAATCTAACAAATAGTTTGGTGAATACGGGCCTAGATGCATGTGTTTACATTTCGAAAATTATTCGCGATTTTACGCATAATTTGATAGCCGCGGAATTTACTTAAAAATTAGCAGGGGGGTTCATAGGTGAATATCAGAACTCCATTAATATGATATGTACTCTTACCCGATAACTCTTTGACATCGGCGGTTGTTATCAAAGATTGGGGAAAATGGTCGGAAGCAGTTTGTGGTAATTACCAAGAGAGAGAACCAGGTGGTTCCTGTCTATTAAGAACGGCGCGTGGATCTTAATTGATGCATTTTTCACCGTTCAAGAGGGATAACGGTTACTTTGCAAACATACATACATAGCGAGCCTTCAGTACTTTTCAACAACCAAAAAATACACAAACCTATTAAACAGAATGTGAACTTTCGCTCATGGATATTTTCGTTCGGTTGTTTCGACATAACATAGTCATTTTAGTCAAAAGAAAGATATTTGTTTAAGACTTTGTGAACCAAGCTAGACCCTGGGTATTTGCTTTCATTGTTTCTACATCGGTGTAGTTTTGAGACACAAATCGCGAAAATGTGATGGCGCCCCTTGTTCTTAGGACACATGTCTAGCGTTATTTATTCCGTAAGTCAGTAGAATCTGATTTGAAGAATCTTTAAAACTTGATATGAACTATTAAAAAAATACTTGATTAACAGTATTTTAATCAATGAACCTGATATATATAGGAATTATTTATACGGGTTTCTAAATAAATTTCAATTGGGACTTTTTGTTGGTTGGGAAAACATGACAAATAACTTAAGCTTGCATGAAAGAAGTTTGGAAGTCATTTATTGCCCGATTGTTACGCTCAAACGCCAAATTTACTTTCAAAATTGCAGTCATGGAAGTTCCGTCATATTATAGTACAACGATTTTTGGCATATAATATAGCTGTTACACTGTGTGAATTTACAAGTGAACTCGTATTGAAAAAGTGCTGATCATAGTCATACTGTTAACCCATTTAAGCCGAGTGGACTCTCCAATCCTTCTAAATTTGATCAATTTATTTCCAAAATTAGGGATGTCTAGTATATTTATTTCTATATTTAGAATACTTCTTACAGAAATTCCTTTAAGCAAACAGCGCAGACCCTGATGAGACGCCGCATTATGCGGCGTCTCATCTGGGTCTACGCTGTTTGCCTAGGCCTTTTTTGTAAACGCTAGCCATAAATGGGTTAATGATGTGCTCTTTGACATCGGCGGTGGTTATCAAAGATTGGGGGGAAATGGTCGGAAGCAGTTTGTGGTAATTACCAAGAGAGAGCACCAGGTGGTTCCTGTCTATTAAGAACGGCGCGTGGAATTTATTTAAGGCATTTGTTCACCGTTCAAGAGGGATAACGGTTACTTTGCAAACATACATACATAGCGAGCCTTCAGTATTTTTCAACAACCAAATAATAAACAAACCTATTAACCAGAATGTGAACTTTCGCTCATGGATATGTTCGTTCAGTTGTTTCGACATAACATTGTCATTTTAGTAATAAGGAAGATATTTTTTTACTTTGTGTCCAGTGTACCGTGCTTTTTTAAAGTAAACTTTCTAAGTGATTTTTGGAATACAATATGCCTGTTTCACTGCGTGTATTTACAAATGAAAACAGATTGAAAAAGTGCTGTTCAAAGTCAGACTTTGAATGTATAGTTTATTTCGATTCTCATATGCTCAGGACACGAACTTTATACAAAGTATTCGTAATTTTTTGAAAATAAATGTTAGCCCTTAGATTTTATTAAGATGGCGTATTTCTTTGGTTATTTTTCTGTGCAAACAAAGGGTCATTCTGCGCCGAAAGTTAATTGCGTCTATAATTCTTAGAAACACGCTTTTACCGTTAACGTCAACGCAACAACAAATAAATCTCATACACATGCTATCATAGATGATGAAATGTGTTCATATATTTTTGGAATCTTGCAAGTTATTGATGTGAATTTATTACGACATACGGCCAAGCGGACAGTCACGAGCATTCACGACCATTAACAATGACTTTTTACGGACAATGTCCGCCTCGTGACATTTATAATTCAGCTTAATAGGGCATTTAAAGTCCCAATGACACGTGATCCCGGTGATTTGGCCAGAACAATAGTTATTACTATGGAAATGTAATGATCGTCCCTTCACGAAGCGGATGATTTACTCTGCTTTAGCACCTGAATGTAAAGTATAGTCATCACTCTGGAAATGAGATACGCTCTGTAAAAAGGGGGTTTAATGCATGTGCGCGAAGTGTCGTCCCAGATTAGCCTGTGAAGTCCGCACAGGCTAATCAGGGACGAAACTTTCCGCCTAAACTAGATTTTCGTCTTTTAAACGAAAAATACAATACCCGGTGCACAGGCTAATCTGGGACGACACTTCGCGCACATGCATTAAACCCCCTTTTGACAGAGCGAGGCTCAAATGTAAAGATCGTCCCTTCACGCATATGTTCCAATCTCGTATTTTACCCAAAATTTTACCATCATCAATGAAAATGGTATTGCTGTATATTAAGTGTGTTTATTGTCCGTGTCTTCGGTCTTTATATTACATATTACTACTGAAGACCGCCGTGTCATTATTGCCGTCTTTATGATTAATAAATGTTGGCAACAGTGTCATAACCGCGCTAAAATATCGCACGAATAAGAATATGAACAGCATTTATTCTAGCGATGTTTATTTTCACAGTGTCTTCCTCTTCCCGAATGTAAACATATACCAATGCATGTACACTATACAGACTGTATTGATAGTTCAATATGAATCTATAACAATGGTGGTATTGAGGATGTTGACTCGATGATAATGATGTTATTCTAACTTTTACTACTACTGCTACTTCTTCTACAACAACAACAACAACAACAACGATCATGCAAATGATGAGATGCCATTTTATTATAGACTTTATCTGTTATCAAAACGTGTTATTTGTTTCGGCTGACAGAGCTCAAAACCTAGCCGCATCCCCCGAAATGATAGCAAACTAATAAAAACAGAATCGCCTAACCATTAACTACCCGCAGTGCTCATTGTCACTGTCTTTCACGGACAATAGCAATCGTGATACATCGACTATCTCCGGAATCCTCCCTGAATTTCAGATTTAAGCAATAAATCGTCTGCTGATCCGGAGTGGGACAATAGCTGTTTCTTTGAGATTTTTTTTTTCAGTGATGACAAATACTTCCGTATCGTTTCCGTCACGACATATTCAATTATTTAATTTAAAGGAAAGATGTAATACTGTCCTATCGTACAGAGTATAAAGTTACAAACGTATTGTAATCTGCGGTACTGCAGTTGATTCTTTACGATTTTGAATACGTTAATTACATGTCTTGATACCATTAGCTGTATTGTTTCATTATAGCATACACATTATTGTATAGTGATATATAACGTTACGGAGTTATTGGGGTATACTTGATTCTCCATGGACCTCTGTCAGTCTGTCTGACTTTCTGTCTATATGTCTGTCCGTCTGTGCTTATATCCGCAGACACAAACTTGTACACAGGCTTTCTCAAACGCGGCTCATCGTGCAGCATTCAAACNAGAAAAAAAAAAATCTTTTCACTGCTGTTATTTCACTGTAGAAATGTCATATTTTATCATTAGGTATAAAAGAAACTATAAATACATATCAATTTATAAAATCATGATAAATCATCATCCAAAAAACGCTAGGATACGTTATCATAGCTATTACACGTGGCTTAGAAAAGTAATTGTGAAAACATTTGTCTGGTGACTGATAGTTACATTATTAAAAGTGTGCACACATTGTATTTCAGTATAACTACATACTTTTAAAACAACAGAAACATAATTATATGGATAGTACGCAATTCACTATGGAAGTAAAATTAAATAAGGCATTATGCCGATCCTAAACTTTGTGTTAGTATTCAAGGTTGAGTTTTCGATCATTTTTGATTAATTCGACCGAATTCGAAAAGCCTTTGCATATTCTAATTTACTATCAAAACAAGTAAATCAAGTGAAGAAACTGCATTAAAAAAAGCTTTATTTGTAAAATACTGAACCATATCATTATCATATAATTTCCCATCGTAGAAAGCTGTAACATCTGAAAACTTGGCCCTTAGGCGAAAACCCAACAAAATTGTTTTGAATTAACTACCGGTAGGTAACACAACGGACACTTTTGACATACCGGTGTGTGAAACCACTCGTGGTAATGATACTTGAACGGATGAAGAGATTTTAATGGTGATTTAATAACATCAACGACTTTGAGTATCTTGATACACACTTTAGAGTCCATATGGGATTTTGATACAGTTAAAAAGATTTACTTGAAAGGAGTGTTAAGTGGAGAAGTCATTTGGGTGCCACATTTTTTGCGTAAACGGATTTTTATAGTGTTTTTTCTGGTACAAGTGTTTTAGGCGGAAATTATATTAAATTTCCATAGTGTATTTATTGTCAATCATTTAATAAATCTAGAGTGGTTTATGAGTATTATGTATGAAGAGAATATTAGTGAAATTATGCTCTAAGGGAAAATTTAACAATTTATTTGCTGTAGTGTACCGTGCGGATCGTTTGGAAATGAATTCAATAGTTTAGATGTTTGTATCGATTGAACGCAGTGGTAAACGAAGAACTTTGAACTGTGTCACCACTATAGAGGCCACATTCATAATATCTCACTCTAGACTTCAATTTATATGTTAAGAGGTTAAATGGACACCTATAAAATTAAGTGTATGCTCTTTAGCTCCCGAATGTTAATGTTGTGAAATAAATTAAGCCGTCAGACATTCTGTCATATGTAGGCGATCGTAGAGGCGTTATGAATTGCCAACTCCCGATTCTCACTCTGGGTGCGTTAGACACTAAATTATCTTTCGCCAGACACTGTGTGAGCTTTAACTTATCTTTCTCATTACTCTAAGCATTTCCAATGACCAAATCTTCAAACGATAAATACACTGGTGAAATGCAAATGCACGAGTTATATATCGCTTCAAAATTTGAGTTGCTGCTAAGGTACGGTTACACATGTAATAACTTCATCTTTAGCGCAATCTTTGAATTAATAGTATATCCTATCGCAGGCGGAAGAAATTAAGTTTCGTAAAAAGGAAGAAAAATATTATTAATTTGCCTATTTGCGTGAACTGATATTGACTTCTCTGAAAACGCACTCGTAAACAATAACAGTGATTCACGTAAATGTGAGTTGCGTCATGCGAAAATGCGTCTTATGGATGGATGGTATATGCGGCCGGCGTGACTCCAGACCAGCCTGCACATAGGCAATGTTTCGAGGTCTTTTTAGCGGACAGGCTGATCTGAAGCTACGGTCACATTGTTTATCTTGGCGATATCGCCCTTTTTGTATATACATGTATGTATACAGGTCCATCATGACACTTTTGTTTATATCTATGGGGGGATCAAACACGCTGAACATTAACGCAAAGCATATACTATTAATCTATAATTTTATTATTATAGATAATTAATGAAAGTTGTGTTTTATACGCGTAGTTTTTCGCGGGCTTTGCGAAAAATACTTAAGTCGATTGTGTTTTTGAATGTTTGTGACTTATGATTTTTACAAAGAATTATCACAAACGAAACGCCTTGTTTTCCACAATGTATGTGAACGTGATGAACATGCCTCTTACTCACCTGTGACGTTTAGACCGGAAGTCAGGCTTGGTTTCAGGTAGCATCGTTAAACGTTTGTAACTAGCATACGTTCGTTAAGCAGATGCAATAGTTTCACATTCAGACATAGGTATTTAATCTACGGCTATGACTTGTTTTCGCAAATCATAATGTCAGGTCACATTGCAACGATAAAACATGACACGCAATTATACTATAATGACAAATAGTTTCGGGTCACGGTGAAACACAATGCGACTATCTGTAATATGGCTATAGTTAGGTTCGCGTGTCTATTATCTTAAATTTATTCACAGACGTGAAAGCCGAAACTTGTAATAAACGAAGACGTTTTTAATAAGACTGAAGATACGCAGATCCGAAAAAACGATATGCAGCTGTGTAGAACCGCACTTTGGGGTCAACCAAACTTTGGTGTCCAACACCTGAGTACGGTCGCTTTGTTGTCAACATCAAAGTACGTGGCAATGGTACATGTGATTTTTAGCTCGGCTGTTTTCGAAGAAAACCCGAGGTATTGTCATAGCCCGCTCGTCTGCCGTCGGCGGCGTTCGAAAACTTTAACATTGGCCATAACTTTTGCAATATTGAAGATAGCAACTTGATATTTGGCATGCATGTGTATCTCATGGAGCTGCACATTTTGAGTGGTGAAAGGTCAAGGTCATCCTTCAAGGTCAAAGGTCAAAAAACAAAATCCAAGCACCTACAGCCAAGCGTTGGCTCCCGCTTTGCGGTGCTCTTGTTTAACCTTATTTTGACATGTATGATGATAATATAAAATTCCATATTATTGTCATTATTGCCACAAACACCATCACTTCCACATTCTCTACAACCACCACCATCATCATCATCATTAATATCCGCACCATCATCAAAACGACCACCATCATCAACAACAACACCACCACCACCACCATCACCACCATTGCTATCATCGGATGATCATCATTGTCAGCCCTTCATTTTCATCATTATTATCATGTTTTCCTTACTCGCGTCACCACCATGAGCACCAAAAGAACCAAAACAATACACGATCAGCTGTTCATTATGCCTCCACCCTCAATGAAGGAGACATAGAGTTCATTCTGCCCGTGGGTATGTACGTATATCACAAGGCCCAAGGTCAATGTCACCCTTGACAACTATAATATTTCCGCTATTGGTCATTTCCAGAGCAAAAGAAAAGCCAGCCTCTAAGGAATGTCAAATTATAATTACAAATGATGTACATGATAAACCGGAATGTCGTGAATTAGAATACCCTGGGTGGTCGTCTTGTTATTGGGCGTTAAGAAACGTGCATAGCCTTTCCCAGTTTGTTCAAACGCATCACCAACACCATCATCATCTTCTTTTTCTTCTTTTTCTTCTTCTTCTTTTTCGACTTATTCTTCTTCTTTTCCTTCTTCTTTTTCTTCTTCTTTATTAACCTTATTATCGGCATCATGTTTATTATCACAGGGATATAAATAATGATGATGATCATCAATATCAGACACGTCATGTTAATATTTGCTTAAAGCATATAAGGAAGTTAAAACTTTCTTGGTATCAAGCAGGCGATTCGTCTGATACAGAAATATCATAATCAGAATCAAACCTCGTTTTTGTTTATAATGATCGTGGTAACAAAGATGCTTATGATAGTAATTAATGATGATTGATGATAAATGATGATGTTCATAAGGAAGGTAATTATTAAGATCACTATGATATTGATACATTAAATGTTAAATGAACAATTCTCGAAGTAGATACTACTATTTAACGCGCTTACATAACAAGTAACTCTATGTCCGCGCGAACAATAGTATTTGCATAATAACTTAGTCGCCTTCATTGTCATTATGACCTTTGTTTTGCACAACATATTTCTTTATAGTATCCATGGATGACCTGCTTACGTCTCCAGCCAAACATGACCACCTGTGACTGAGTTAATATGTCGGTGGTAAAAATCCGGCACTGACGTGGTATTAATTAGTTTATATGCTCCACAAGATACAAAATGACAAAAGTATCTGCTCCGTGCGATGGATGTCAATGTAATTGCTTGACTGCATAGTTGTGGCTTTACTGCGAAGGTTTGTCCGATGTCGGTAAACAAAAACCATGTTTTGGGGTTCGGTCTTATGGTTTATCTTTGATATCGGAAACTTGGGTTTTTTTCTGTTCAAACAATGGTTTAAAGTACTTTGGGGGCTCAATTTGATGAGGGCTGATTAGAGGGATGAACCACTTATTTGAAATACGTTCTGTGTTTAAAAAAAAATAGAGTTCTAAAAAAAGGGGAAATGGTCACTTAAAGTCACGATGACCTTTACTTAATTTATGACAAATAATGGCAAAACACTAGGACGACACTTAACGCACATGCATTAAACGCCGTTTTCCTGAGCGAGGCTGAAATATTTACTTAACCCTTTGAGCGCTGGAACCGGATTTTGAAGGCCTTTGCAAACAGTTTGGATCCAGATGAGACGCCACAGAACGTGGCGTCTCATCAGGATCCAAACTGTTTGCTATTCTGGTAGTATTCTTTGAAAAAAAATCGAAGAAAATGCTAATTTTAAAAATTTAGCAACATTTTAGCAGACGACAAATTTCCCAGCATGCAAAGGGTTAAACACAGAATTTTACACTTTCTCATACAAGGTTAATCATGCGATATGTATGCAGAAGACACTCCAGCTTGTCATTATTTAAATGTTAAGTATATAGCTTGGGGTTGTTTTATTATAAATATATTACACTGGCATTTCGTTTGAACGTTTAACATTTGAGGTCTGCAGTTTGTGGACATTTGCATACATTTCGCGAGACAATACATGTAGGGCGAGTTAATGCATTAAATGCATCTTGTGACCTATCAAGTCAAGATTAACGGCCGATATGGAATGTTTTTGTATATGCATTTATAATAAACCAATGATCAAACCCTAAAATAAATACATTGGTAACGGATAGTTTGGCTGCGGGTGATCTGATTTTGTAGGCGAACACCAATGTTTGTTTCATGTTACATTTTCAAACAAACTAAGATTGAAAAGTAGCGATTTGTAATTTTTCTGGAAATTATCTTTTTGCAGAAAATAATAGCGATATAACAATCTTTCTACAATATTCTTTAATATCGGATAAACAGGTATTGTCATGGAAACGAAACACGTATAGAACAAAACATAAACAACGACAACAACTACAAGTGAACCAGTAATTGAAGAAAAGTAATTTGTCGATCTGAATATTCTCACTACCCGATGAATAGTCAAAACAATACATTTTAAAAGCATAGACCATTTAGGGTAGGTAGGTAGTGTGCCAAAAACACATATATTTGTATGCCCTATAATAAACACGATACTTTGCTTGTGGAATGTGGTGGTTTCATTTCATATTCATTTGATATCAGCACGATGGTTTTCTGTCATAGATATGTTAAACACGTGACAGCTGTTAACGGATGCAAGTCGAGTAACATATTTGTAAAAAATTCGGTCATGCATTAATGTTGTTTTTTTTACTTGAAATAAACAATAACAGTGAGCACATTATTTCGATACGTCGCACGCATATGCATTTGGAGATAGTGGATGTGGTTACTTTATAAGTGTGCGCATTTTCGCGTTTTCGGTGCACAGGAAAATAAATTGCTTGTGTGCTGTTTTTTTTGTTTGAAGTCACAGTGAAGTGGACAGTCAGGTGACAGGATTTTTTTTTTAATTTGAACGTGTGAACAGTTTCTCGCTTAATATCTTTAAATGTTGCTGCAAACTTTATAGTATAATTATAGTATAACTCTCCTGTTTTTGCTTCAATTGTCGAAAATTTGATGTAATTTAACTCGAAGTACGGCTATATGTTCACTCAGTTCATAGAATAGAACGACGTTCGGGTGAGTGTAATTAACGATGTATAATACATTTCATCCCCGCGCTATTAAAGATTGGCTTTTTTGCTTTTCCGACAAATTGATTAAATTGCGTAATGTATAGGTGCTCGATTTTTTGTTTGTTTGCAATCATTCTGACACTTTTTTTCGAGGTCAAATAAACATTTACGACCTCCACAAAGCGAATTATTCCTATAAACTTAGTAATCGGTTCATAAACGTTGCAATCTAATTGGGCCCCGCTCTGTGAAAATCAGGCTTAATGCATATTGGTAAAGTGTCAACCGAGATTAGCCTGTGCAGTCTACACAGGCTTATCAGGACCGACGAATTCCGCTTTTATGGAATTTTTCGTTCAAAGGAAGTTTCTTCTTAACGAAAAGCCAGTCGAGGCGGAAAGTGTTTCCCTGATTAGCCTTTGCGGACTGCGCAGGCTCATATAGGACGACACTTTACGAACATTCATAAAGCCCGGTTTTCTCAGAGCGCTCAATAACATTTTAATTCGTCTCGTCAGTTTTGGCACTCGACATTTAATTTTGATGCGCTGTGCCAACATTTAGGCTATAGTTTAATGATGCGCTGACATTTAACATTTGATTTTGAGGCGCTGTGCCAACATTTAGGCTATAGTTTAATGATGCGCTGACATTTAACATTTGATTTTGAGGCGCTGTGCCAACATTTAGGCTATAGTTTAATGATGCGCTGACATTTAACATTTGATTTTGAGGCGCTGTGCCAACATTTAGGCTATAGTTTAATGATGCGCTGACATTTAACATTTGATTTTGAGGCGCTGTGCCAACATTTAGGCTATAGTTTAATGATGCGCTGACATTTAACATTTGATTTTGAGGCGCTGTGCCAACATTTAGGCTATAGTTTAATGATGCGCTGACATTTAACATTTGATTTTGAGGCGCTGTGCCAACATTTAGGCTATAGTTTAATGATGCGCTGACATTTAACATTTGATTTTGAGGCGCTGTGCCAACATTTAGGCTATAGTTTAATGATGCGCTGACATTTAACATTTGATTTTGAGGCGCTGTGCCAACATTTAGGCTATAGTTTAATGATGCGCTGACATTTAACATTTGATTTTGAGGCGCTGTGCCAACATTTAGGCTATAGTTTAATGATGCGCTGACATTTAACATTTGATTTTGAGGCGCTGTGCCAACATTTAGGCTATAGTTTAATGATGCGCTGACATTTAACATTTGATTTTGAGGCGCTGTGCCAACATTTAGGCTATAGTTTAATGATGCGCTGACATTTAACATTTGATTTTGAGGCGCTGTGCCAACATTTAGGCTATAGTTTAATGATGCGCTGACATTTAACATTTGATTTTGAGGCGCTGTGCCAACATTTAGGCTATAGTTTAATGATGCGCTGACATTTAACATTTGATTTTGAGGCGCTGTGCCAACATTTAGGCTATAGTTTAATGATGCGCTGACATTTAACATTTGATTTTGAGGCGCTGTGCCAACATTTAGGCTATAGTTTAATGATGCGCTGACATTTAACATTTGATTTTGAGGCGCTGTGCCAACATTTAGGCTATAGTTTAATGATGCGCTGACATTTAACATTTGATTTTGAGGCGCTGTGCCAACATTTAGGCTATAGTTTAATGATGCGCTGACATTTAACATTTGATTTTGAGGCGCTGTGCCAACATTTAGGCTATAGTTTAATGATGCGCTGACATTTAACATTTGATTTTGAGGCGCTGTGCCAACATTTAGGCTATAGTTTAATGATGCGCTGACATTTAACATTTGATTTTGAGGCGCTGTGCCAACATTTAGGCTATAGTTTAATGATGCGCTGACATTTAACATTTGATTTTGAGGCGCTGTGCCAACATTTAGGCTATAGTTTAATGATGCGCTGACATTTAACATTTGATTTTGAGGCGCTGTGCCAACATTTAGGCTATAGTTTAATGATGCGCTGACATTTAACATTTGATTTTGAGGCGCTGTGCCAACATTTAGGCTATAGTTTAATGATGCGCTGACATTTAACATTTGATTTTGAGGCGCTGTGCCAACATTTAGGCTATAGTTTAATGATGCGCTGACATTTAACATTTGATTTTGAGGCGCTGTGCCAACATTTAGGCTATAGTTTAATGATGCGCTGACATTTAACATTTGATTTTGAGGCGCTGTGCCAACATTTAGGCTATAGTTTAATGATGCGCTGACATTTAACATTTGATTTTGAGGCGCTGTGCCAACATTTAGGCTATAGTTTAATGATGCGCTGACATTTAACATTTGATTTTGAGGCGCTGTGCCAACATTTAGGCTATAGTTTAATGATGCGCTGACATTTAACATTTGATTTTGAGGCGCTGTGCCAACATTTAGGCTATAGTTTAATGATGCGCTGACATTTAACATTTGATTTTGAGGCGCTGTGCCAACATTTAGGCTATAGTTTAATGATGCGCTGACATTTAACATTTGATTTTGAGGCGCTGTGCCAACATTTAGGCTATAGTTTAATGATGCGCTGACATTTAACATTTGATTTTGAGGCGCTGTGCCAACATTTAGGCTATAGTTTAATGATGCGCTGACATTTAACATTTGATTTTGAGGCGCTGTGCCAACATTTAGGCTATAGTTTAATGATGCGCTGACATTTAACATTTGATTTTGAGGCGCTGTGCCAACATTTAGGCTATAGTTTAATGATGCGCTGACATTTAACATTTGATTTTGAGGCGCTGTGCCAACATTTAGGCTATAGTTTAATGATGCGCTGACATTTAACATTTGATTTTGAGGCGCTGTGCCAACATTTAGGCTATAGTTTAATGATGCGCTGACATTTAACATTTGATTTTGAGGCGCTGTGCCAACATTTAGGCTATAGTTTAATGATGCGCTGACATTTAACATTTGATTTTGAGGCGCTGTGCCAACATTTAGGCTATAGTTTAATGATGCGCTGACATTTAACATTTGATTTTGAGGCGCTGTGCCAACATTTAGGCTATAGTTTAATGATGCGCTGACATTTAACATTTGATTTTGAGGCGCTGTGCCAACATTTAGGCTATAGTTTAATGATGCGCTGACATTTAACATTTGATTTTGAGGCGCTGTGCCAACATTTAGGCTATAGTTTAATGATGCGCTGACATTTAACATTTGATTTTGAGGCGCTGTGCCAACATTTAGGCTATAGTTTAATGATGCGCTGACATTTAACATTTGATTTTGAGGCGCTGTGCCAACATTTAGGCTATAGTTTAATGATGCGCTGACATTTAACATTTGATTTTGAGGCGCTGTGCCAACATTTAGGCTATAGTTTAATGATGCGCTGACATTTAACATTTGATTTTGAGGCGCTGTGCCAACATTTAGGCTATAGTTTAATGATGCGCTGACATTTAACATTTGATTTTGAGGCGCTGTGCCAACATTTAGGCTATAGTTTAATGATGCGCTGACATTTAACATTTGATTTTGAGGCGCTGTGCCAACATTTAGGCTATAGTTTAATGATGCGCTGACATTTAACATTTGATTTTGAGGCGCTGTGCCAACATTTAGGCTATAGTTTAATGATGCGCTGACATTTAACATTTGATTTTGAGGCGCTGTGCCAACATTTAGGCTATAGTTTAATGATGCGCTGACATTTAACATTTGATTTTGAGGCGCTGTGCCAACATTTAGGCTATAGTTTAATGATGCGCTGACATTTAACATTTGATTTTGAGGCGCTGTGCCAACATTTAGGCTATAGTTTAATGATGCGCTGACATTTAACATTTGATTTTGAGGCGCTGTGCCAACATTTAGGCTATAGTTTAATGATGCGCTGACATTTAACATTTGATTTTGAGGCGCTGTGCCAACATTTAGGCTATAGTTTAATGATGCGCTGACATTTAACATTTGATTTTGAGGCGCTGTGCCAACATTTAGGCTATAGTTTAATGATGCGCTGACATTTAACATTTGATTTTGAGGCGCTGTGCCAACATTTAGGCTATAGTTTAATGATGCGCTGACATTTAACATTTGATTTTGAGGCGCTGTGCCAACATTTAGGCTATAGTTTAATGATGCGCTGACATTTAACATTTGATTTTGAGGCGCTGTGCCAACATTTAGGCTATAGTTTAATGATGCGCTGACATTTAACATTTGATTTTGAGGCGCTGTGCCAACATTTAGGCTATAGTTTAATGATGCGCTGACATTTAACATTTGATTTTGAGGCGCTGTGCCAACATTTAGGCTATAGTTTAATGATGCGCTGACATTTAACATTTGATTTTGAGGCGCTGTGCCAACATTTAGGCNAAAAAAAAATGGTCTGAATGGATGTTTCCAATCTTTATATATTGATAGATCTTTGTTAATATCTCCGGCACTATTTACGCTAAAATCACAACGTTTACTTCAGACTTTAGATATTTCTATACCTTTATAATTATGCTTGAATAATTTTATTCCATAAAGAAATAATTAAATTTTATACAAAGGCATTACTGAAAGGTATGCTTAAAAATGCCAACTCGGCCTTAAACATTACGTGTTGTCACTGAATATTGTTGCAGAGACACATATTTTATGAATCTATCGTGTATATTTTTTATTTAAATTATATTGATTTACGATGTGATACATATCGACACTTGGTTTCATGTTTCACTTGTTTTCAATCCTACTGTGCGAAGTCATAAAGTACTGTTTATTGGAATAAAGCGGGTGTACACTATGATAACGTTGTAATCTGTCAAATTCTTCAATACCGTTTTCAATCGCGGGTTACGTAATAGCCAATATGGCGGCGCCCATATTATCGATTCTGGGATTGTCTATTGTTGAAGACTCAACCCAGTGATTTCCACAGGATTTTGTTCTGGAGCCCTGGGGCTGATAGGGGTGGATTTTGATTTTTTTTAATTAAACGTGTCAATTGAAGTTCTGTGGTGCGTTATAACTCTAAGAAAAAAAGAGTCAAAAGATATATATTTTAATTGTTTTAAAACTGTCCCGCATAGATAGTAAAATCCCGACTTGAACGATTCCCCAATTCATCCGTATCAACCCGACTTAATTACTGCATACTTACTACTTTTCAAGTTTCTATTCCAGAGCTCCAAATAAGGGTCGTATTTTCGTAATTACGAATTATTTTCAAGTCCGTTACTTATTTATTTTAAAATCTGGTCGTACCATTAAGAATTACAAAATCACGTTACGAATATTATTTTAACATCAGTTCGTATCGATTTTCATTGAGTTCTTTTTGCGTATTAAAGATCTTTTTGGTACTCATATAGAATGGTTATCAGGTTTATTTAACGAAGCACATTTTTTCCAATAAAAGCGGCGTGTACAGTCTATCTGTCAAAAAAATGGCTGCGCCCAGAGGACGTCCTAAAAAACTGCAAAGCGTGCAAAAAAAACACGCTTTTAACATATTGTACGCACAGTGAGCCGAAGTTGAATGTTAAGAAAGACATTATAGAAAAGATCTTAAACGATGTTGTATGTTTAGTTGCCGACACAGTCGGAAAAGCTAAAAAAAGCGACACGACAGGTCCAAACTTAAACAAAAAACAGTGGACGTTGAAAAGATTGGAGGGGAGATCTGTTTGAATTGTGAAATATGTAAAAATCCATCGAAGGCTATTGCAATCTAAGCACAGTTCGGGCATATGAAGGTATTTGAAAAAAAAAATCCCATGGTCAATAGACACTGTTTCAGAGTTAAGAATTCTTTTTGAATATCTGGTAGTAACGTTAAGAATTTCACAAAACCTTATCTGGAACTCTGTATTCATTACCCGATAATCCCGTGTAGTCCATTTTTAAAAGCACGTTCTGGTAAATTTTGACAATAAATGTTCTCAATAATTTCTTTAACACAAACGTTGACATTGTTCATAAGCATCAAATAAATTTCGGCATAAGTAACTATTTAAAGATTTGATGAAATATTCCCAATGAAAATGCGTATATTACGTGACGTGATGTGTGCGTGTTTATACAACAATCAATATACCCACGCTTTTCATGCAAATGGCGCAACATTGTTCATGCTGCATAATTCCGCGCGCATTTTATTGAGACAAAGGTTAACACAAAATAAATTAACATTGCTTTTTTGGAGTAAGAATATGTTAACGTCGCGTTAACATTCACATTCGGAAGTGTGTTTCAGATTACAAACGCGTTTACATCGACATTCAGGAGTGGGTTTCAGATTATAAATTGAATTATGCATATGGGATTTAAACAAAACATTTACAGTTGCGTAATGAATTTAACAATAATTTGTTTCAACACTTGACGAGTCGAATAAATGTTTTGACAGTATTATGCATGAAATGCACAATTTCCATGAGAATTACAGCATGTTGCCATCATCAGTTTCCCAAGTAACTGACCAGGATTTCTGTGGTAATAACATGTATGTCACGAGTCGCCTCCATGATTTAACAGCAGGTTTTGCCTGTCTATGAGAGCTGTCGCTCATACGAAGCGTGGGCTCTCATTGGCCAATATTGATTTTCCAATACAACGACGCTCCGCCTTTAGGCGGGCTTTAGTTGGGTAACACGACAAAGGATCGTAAATTGGCTTTCAAATTTTTAGGCGAAGTCGAAATAGCTTTGATCTTAAGAGTGGCTAGCTGAAGTCACTGCCAAAATTCACTGATCAGAAAATTACAAGCGCCCGGCGGACTCTGATTTCAAAATTCAAGCACCCCAGTGAGGGACCTTTAAATGGCCTGTGGAAAGCACTGCCCTGATGACCTAGTGTTTGACTAAATTTGAACAAGATTCTATTATGGTCCTGAAATTGTAAAGATAAACATTCTAACCATTTTTAATGAAGCTTGAGTCATAAATGTGGCTTCTATTGTGGTAATATGTTGTTTTTTTTAGATTTAAAATGTGACCTAACTTTTGAAAACACATATGACCCAGAATCAAACTTGGCCTTTATAGTGTCAAGTGAAACATACTGACCAATTTTTATGAAGGTAATGAGTCATTTATGTGGCTTCTAGGGTGGAAACAGTTTTTGTTTAGATTGTTCTGGTAACATTGACTTTGGATAAATGTAATCCAAATTCAAGCTGGGCCCAGATATTGTCAAGATAACATTCTGACCAAGTCTCATCAATATTGAGTCATAAATGTGACCACTAGAGTGGTAACAAGGTTTTAACACAATTTCACCAGATGACCTAGATTTTTGAAACACAATATAAAGAAGTGAAACTCCAAAAGCTGCAGCAGTATTGCATTTCTATCATACAAACCTTGGTGGTCCTTAATTTATGGCAAGGAACCAATTTCCAAAACGTTACAGTACGGCACAAAACGAAACAACATGTACACATAGTAGAATAAAGCTGGGGTCACCGCCTTGAAACGTTCAATGCTAAGCACTGGGGGTTTAAACCAGTTATAGAGCGCTCAACCTCACACTTGGCACAGCAATTTTCATGACTTAGATTCAAAATTTACCTAGATATTGTAAAGATAGTGTAATAATTAGCCTCTGTAAGCTGGAAAAAAGGTTTTTCTAAGATGTGACCTTGTGATCTGGTTTTTGGACGCATGTGATCCACATTCCAATTAATGTCCTAGACATTCTCAAGATAAACATTCTGACCAAGCCTTACTGACTCTGTGCTTTCTTTACATCATCTCAATTAACTGAACATTTAAGCTAAGTATCATTAACATCCTTCAATGGGTACAGGATATATGGAGCTGACACAACAATGCAGTCTTCAACATTAATGTCTTCAAAGTTCAACATGGACCTTGGGTCATTCTTACTGAATTTTGTCTTCAGCACATGGTCTCAGTGAACCAAACAATTTTTATGTAACTCCTTCTAAGTGTATATGAGGTATTGAGAAGACACAACAATTGAGCCTCAAACCTTTAACCTTGAAGTATAACCTTTACCTTCTGAGTTTGCAATACTTGCTTGAGCTTATTGCTTATTGTCTTAATTTCCTAAAAAATGTAGGCAAGTTTCATGAAAATCCGTCACAGAGTATAGGAAATATGGAGTAGACACAACAATGAAGGTTCTTACATTTTATCTTTAGGTACGCACATGACCTTGAGCTGGCCTAACTTACTCATGCCTTCTGCGCATTGTCTCAAAGCCTTCAACATATAAAGCAATTAAGATTCATTAATATCTGTCAAAGTGTAAAGGAGAATGGAGCGGATACGAAAGTATTACTAACATACTGAAATGAAAACTGGACAGACAAAGTGCATGCCTATACCTGCCCCCTTTTTGGCTGGGGATTAAAAAATTCATTTACTCAATGCTATTTTGTTTCAGATATTGATAGGAAATTTAAACAAATCTCGCTCAGTCCACAACAGAAAAGAGATGATGCAAATAGCATTCAGCCTGGACAACAACAAATACCAACCCCAAACAAACAAACACAAACTGGTAAGCCAATAATCTTATATATGTCTGATATATAAACAAGAGGGCCATATGGCATCAGATTGCTCACTACAGTGTAATGATCTAGGCTTTGATAAATTCATAATTAAGTAAGTCAACTTTTTTGTAGGGGAAGATTGCACTTGGACTCAATTGATTTCACTTACTTTTGACCTTTAATTTCTTCCTGTACTTTTAACGTAGTGATTTCATTAATGATATATTGCACCACTCCATCTATGTTTTGAACTCTGACCTTGAATTGCAAACTATGGAGCCTTGGTCATTGAGGAGCATGACACTTGGTAAAACAATACAATAAACATCATTCCATGTTGGACAAAGTTATGCAAAGAACAGTTGTGTCAGGTTGGTTTACTCTTTTTGACAAATGACTCTAAACTATGACCACAACCATTGACCTCAGTACCTGGTTGTTGTGTGAGACACACTGCCACAACAAGGCTGTTGTTTCCACCATGTTATTGCAAGGTCTAGTGACCTGTTGTTTTTGGTCTCCAGTACAGACAAGTTAATTTCAAATTCCATCCATGCTGCACTTAAACTAAGTGGTTGATTTCTTAACATTAAGATTCAGTTTTTCTAAGATTTGACAAGTTGACCTAGTTTTTGGACACATGTATTCAAGATTCCAACTTGGCCTTGATATTGTCAAGATAAACATTCAGACCATGTTTCATTAAGATTGAGTCATGAATAGGTCTTCTTAAATGGTGACAATGTTTTTTTAATTATTTGACCAGGTTACTAAGTTTTTTTATATAGGTTACCAAGATTTGAACTCAGCCTGTATTTTATCAAGATATCTTCTAACCAAGTGTCATCAAGATTGATTTATAAATTACGCTTTTATGTTGGTAACACCGTTTTAGCTAGATTTGACCTGGTGACCTAGTGTTGGATGAACATGACCCCAGATTCAAACTTGATCTAGATAAAAAACATTCTGACAAAGTTTTATAAAAAAAAATGAATTATAAATGTGGCCAATATATTGTCAAGATAAAAAATCTGACCAATCCTTTTCAAGTTTGGATGAAAAAAAAAGATCTCTACAGTATTAGAAAGATGAGACTGTGTGACCTTGTTTTTGGTTGCTTGTGAATGACATTCAATATTTGCCAAGATATTGTCAAGATGAACATGCTGACAAAGCTTCATCAAGATTGAGTCATAGATGTGGCACTATAATAACAACTAGGTTCTCTGAAGATTTGACCTGGTGACCTTGTTTTTGGACACACAGATTGCCATTTAACCTACATATTGTCCAGAGAAACATTCATTTAGATTGGATGAAAAATGTGTCCACTATAGTGTTAACAAGCTAAAAGTTGACGATGCATGACACACAATGCACAAGAATGGACAATGGACATAGGATGACCACCATAGCTCCCAATGAGCACTGAAAAATGTATCCCTGCAGAACAAAGATATGCTTTAGACTAAGTGTTAGATGTTGATTTCTTACTTTTGACATGGGAAATTGAACTGTTCTGTTCTTGTGTTTGTCATCTCACTATGTATTACATTTTTACCAAGTTCTTTGGAAATACATCTATGCTGGACAAAACATTTCAGGCCAAAGTGATAAGGATGAATTGTGACCTTGACCATGTGGACCTAGAGATCTGGGTCTTCCATGGGCCACTCAGTACCATCATGCTTATCACTTCTGCCAAGTTGAAATAGAAGCCTGCGTCCTTCAGGCGACAAACAGGCTGATAATGCAAATCACGTCTGCTCATTTTTTTTTCCAAAATCCATNATGTGACTTATACCCCCATACCACTTTGACGCAGGATAAAAAGTTGTTTAAAAGTTTCGGATGAATACAATTTGAATTAGAGTCCGGACAAAGTGGCGCCGTTGAAAATGCACTAATTGACCCTATGACCTAGTTCTTGACCCGACATGACCCATATTCGAACTTGACCTAGATATCAACTAGATGCAACTACTGACCAAGTTTGGTAAAGATCGGATGAATACAATTTGAATAAGAGTCCGGACAAAGTGGCGCTGTTGAAAATGGACTAATTGACCCTATGACCTAGTTTTTTACCTGGCATGACCCATATTCGAACTTGGCCTAGATATCAACTAGATGCAACTACTGACCAAGTTTGGTGAAGATAAGATTTATACAATTTGAATTAGAGTCCGGACAAAGTAAAATGCACTAATTGACCCTTTGACCTAGTTTTTGACCCAGCATGACCCATATTCGGACTTGACCTAGATATCAACTAGATGCAACTACTGACCAAGTTTGGTGAAGATCGGATGAATACAATTTGAATTAGAGTCCGGACAAAGTGATGCCTTCCGCCCGCCGCCCGCCCGCCAAGGGGTTTCACATAATACGTCCCGTATTTTATACGGGCGTATAAAAAGGAAAAAAAGTAACCCTCAACAGGGCTCGAACCACTGACCCCTGGATTCCTGGAGTAAAAAGCTACCTGCTTAGACCACTTTACCATCCATGCTCATGTTTGTAGCGCATGTATTTTTTAGCTTTATAAGCAATCCTGGTAGTTTCCCAAAATATTGTTTCGCGTTGTGTGACGCTTTATCTGTTGAACAGTCCCTTTGAATGACCTTTACATAACGCAAGAAGATCCAAATGAATATTGGCTGATTTAAGCATAATCCCCTGTAACATTGGCAACATCAATGTCTTTATAGTGTTGGATGTAACAGTAATAAGTGTAAGGAAATATGGACTAGTCACTTCTCTCTGCATGTTCATTTTGGCCCATTTGCAATTACCAATTGCTGGTTAATTCCATCCCCAAGACTTTCAGGGTCAGTGCTGAGTCAGTTAATCCCCAGGGGAAGACGGAATATACTATTAATAAACGCCTTCTGTTGATAACACAGTATTGCTTTCACGATATCAAATAACACGAATTATAAAGAAAGAAATTAATGAAAACCTATCCTTGAACACCATTTGTTTTGCATTGTGAGACAAAACTACTGAAATAGTAGTGTCAATGATAGAAGGGAAATTATTGACTCAAAAAAAGAAAGAAGGCAAATTGTTAAATTTTCTAGCCACACATGTGTGACACATACGCGGTGAGTCTGTCTGAAAATCTTTCTTGCAAACTAGAATAGGCTACCAACATTTGCCAGTTTGCTATAAATAACAGTGTGACTTCAATTTTCTATCAGAAAGTATCGTGGTTTGATGTTCCATTTACAAGACACAATGAGATTTTCAAAGACCCGCTTTATGCAAAAATGGGAATTATGCAAAATGTTGCCAATGTAGCTCGAGTCCAGCCTTGTCAGGATATGCATACTGAGGAGGATACTCAGGAGATACCACGACTTGCATTCTTTTTTATAGCGGAAAGCGTAGCCCTTGACAAGACTGCGCAAGTGGGCAGGCTGGGCTTGAGCTACGCTGGTCATATATGCCATAAGACTTATTTTCACATGACGTGGATGTAACAGTGATATTTGAATGTGTGGAAAGAAAACTGGGTCTTAATCAAATATCAAATGTTTCAATGACAAAGAAATAAATTCATAATGAAGCAATATGTGAGGACACAAGTCATATGATGTGATCATACATAGTAAACTTTGTATCTACAAACACTATTATGTGGTTTAATATATGTGCACTTCATGACAAACATTTCATGGGTGGTTATGTGACTAACTTTAAGTGAAAAAAGAACACAACAATAATTAAACCTTTGTTTTCAATTTAATAACTTATAAAAGTAAATTTTTCTACCTTTATTTCAAAGTCAGGATAATGGGAAATTTCTGTTTTAAAGATATTTTTTGTTTAAGTATAATTTCATATTGTTTAATCTTTATAACATATTTTATTTTGTAGATTGTCAAAGGAAGACTTGGTCAAACAATAGAAGTTGTGGACACACCTGGCTTTAATGATTCTTTGGAAGATAACAGACATGTGTTACAGGAACTTTCCAATTGTATTGCTTTAACAGTGCCAGGCTTCAATGCTATCTTCTTTGTGATTCATCCTGAACAATTGTCACCTGAAATATCCAACATGGCTAACAATTTCTTAGAATTCTTTGGTGTGGGAATAAAGGACTATGCCTTTGTTATCTTCACCCACATACAGAATGAGTACCATATAAATCAGATTACAGAAGCAGTTAAAAATGACAGGAGTTGTAAGCAGCTCAAACAATTCTGCAATGAAAAAATACATTTCATTGATAATAAAGCACTCGATAGTCGTATAAAAACTCAGATTATCATAATCCTGACGACAGTAGTATCAGCAAATCAGAGCAAACCCACACCTTATTTCCACAATGATGTTTTCAAAGACCCAATTACTTATGTCGATAATTTCTACAAGAAGGAAATCCTGAAGAAAAGCAGAATGACTTCTTTCAAAGGTAAAGATAAACCAGACACCATCATGCCCCTGGGTCACTCAGTTTAATAATAACTTTATTATAACTAAAATATTTGTGATTACAAAAGTCAATCATTAACATTTTGTACTAAACTACACATGTATAACCATTTATGAAGTCAGAACCCTGGTCTATAATTTGGTATTTTTAAGGTCAGGATCAACAAAAAAGGTCACAAGACATGCCTTTATGTTTTTTGTAATTTTGAGAATGCAATAATTGTACTCCATTGTTTCTACAATCCTGTTTGAAGCATTAAAAGCAATATATTTGGTGGTCAGTTCCTCACTTTTAACAGCTTATTCCATTTTGCACATTCTATTGTTTTCATGCTTCTGGTGATAAATATTCGACTTTCAGATATTTAAGCAGAAAAAAGTTAATAATTTATGAAGTATTAAAAAAACAAAGATTTCATATTTTTATGCCCCCGATTGCACTGTCCGTCTGAAATTCCTTCACACTTTGCGTTTAGGTTTCGAAAAATATGGAAAAACACTTTGCGTTTTGGTTTAGAAAAATGTGGAAAATTAGGGGCATATGTGTGACAAGCCTTGTTTTATTTTATTTTTTTGTTACTTTAGAAATAGAAGAAGAATGGAGCATTGGTTCAGATGAACTGCTTGAACCAGGTAAGAACTGACAATGTGTATATAGTCCAACCCCTATTCCCGGTCACACCTCATCGGCGGTCACCCCGTGTAGGGGGCAGGTCTGTGCCGCGACCTTCGATAAACACTATATAATGCACCCCTCATTACCTGTCACCCCGTTTCGCTGGCCAGCCGCCATTAAAATTGCATTCCAAATGTTAATTTTTTTACCGGTCAGGCGCAAGTAAGTTGGGCATGTACATTGGCAAAGTTACACAGATGCAACAGCTAAAAAATCGATACGAACTTCCAGACTGTGGTTTAGGCTCTGTAGTACTGAAGCGTGACGTGTGATAAACATTTTGACAGCCAGTTTTCAAATTCCAATTTTTTTGCGGCTGATTATCGGGTTCAAAGCTCACAGTATGCGACCGTTTTATCTTTTTGTTTTCCTCAAGTGCAAATATCACCTGTTATTACTGGAAAAGAGATTCTAAATTTATAATTTATTATTTGTAGCGGTTGAATCAAAATATTTCAATCAAACCTTAATGACAATTATGGGCTTATTAAAAGTTTCTGCTCATCGATTTGTCGCGATAATTAAGGTGTTTAAGTATGATTTTAGAAACTGTCATTCTTTAAAAGTTTTTCTTCTGTACATATCGTTGCCATACCGAAAACTTATAAATTACCTAAATAACATTTAATGTTGGATATTTTGCGTTTAGAATAATGGCTACAAAGAGAACATGTATGACGTTAGAGGAATGTGTTAAGTGTATCAAATTATCAGAACATTGTTTTTACTTCTCAAAATATCAAAACAGCAAACAATTAACAAATTTTACTGACGATCACAACATCCCATATTTTGTTTTTGACAGCCTTGCCCCTGATAATTCTACTCCTCATTTATTGTAATATCCATAAGTGAAAAACATAATAATTTTACCCTTACCAATCATATATGTTTTGCAATAAATCCATCAATTAATATGAATATAATTATATTATTAGCAGATAAAATCAATTTGTTTGCATGACCTCCCTGGAGACATAAGAGCTGAAAGTTCCGCCTAACTTTACTATTGGCTGGTACTTTCAGAATCCTCACCATATGCAAATGTTGATAAGTCATGAACTTAATTTGGCCTCTTTGGTTCAAAAGTTTGCGAGTGATCATGACACAAACATGTCAATTACAGGTCATTTAAAGGGAGTCAAACACAATTCTCAGCATCAAAACCTAGTGCATAGTTACTGGTTTTTCGACTAAGCTACATCTCCCAAATTAGATTTATCTACTTATAAATGCATAAGTTGAGACCTCGTTTATTTTTTCAACATATTTTCATGACAAGAATTAAGTTAGTACACAAATTACCAAAGGGAAATGACTCTATAAATTTGGGAGAAAAAATATGATGATTGTGCAAAGCACACCACCTTTAAAGTTAAAATGGGATGCCTCTTGCAGTTTTTAAGTTATTCCCATAACTAAATAAATGGACACAAATTAAAACAAGACTATTGCCAAGCAATATGGTCCCCTACCCGTGGAACTCCACCATTTTCAGCAATATTTCTAGTCTATTTGTTGCCATAGCAACCAGAATTATTGACGTAGGAACAAAATGAAATGATGTGCATAATGTCCATATTTCCATCTGTCCATGTTGTAAGTTTCATGAAAAAATATGAAGAACTTTTAAAGTTATCGCAGGATCCACCATTTTCAGCAATATTTCTAGTCTATTTGATTCCATAGCAACCAAAATTCTTGACGCAGGAACAAAATGAAATGACGTTCATAATGTCCATATTGCCATCTATTCATATTTCATGTTTCATGAAAAAATATGAAGATTTTTTTAAGTTATTGCAGGATCCAGATAAGTTTGATGGACTGACAGACTGACACACAGAGAACAAACCATAAGTCCGCTCCGGTGAAACCAGTAGGGGACAAAAAAGCAATAAGTCTTATAAAAAGGGGAGCCAGACTTATTGTTCTTGGGCTATGCACCTTCCCCCCCATGAGATCTACGTATATTAAAGTTTAGAGTTGATACGTCATTCAGTTTTAAAGATATTCTCAAGACAAAATTTAGGTACAAGATGAGGCAATTATGAAAGCCTTAACCAGATTTCGAGGTAAACCAAGTTTCATAACTTGACCTGGTTACCATGTTTGTGGACAAACATGACTTTGCCTAGTTATTGTCAAAAATAACATTCTTAACAAGTTTCATTAAGATTGAGTCATAACTGTGGCCGCAATAAAGTACCGTATTTTTCGGGGGTATAAGATGCAACTTTTTACCAGACAAAATTAAGTCAGAAATGCTTACATGCGAGAATTATAATGACTATCAGTAATTTGTTTGGCTGTTTTTATTAAACAATTTAAACATAAAACAAAATTGAAACGCACTATTAAACGATTAGTAATAGAGTACTTGGCATACAAACAATATACCTCAACTTAAGACATTGGTAAATTTAACATATTACAGTAGACTCTGCCAATACAGGACTCTCCGAATACCGGAAAACTCCAGATTCCGAACTGTCGTGTCAGTCCTGTATTTTCCCCTTCTATTTCTTTGTTAAAAAATGTTGAATAAATCGGACTCTCTCAAAACCGGAAACCGGACGGACATCTCTATGAATTTGGTCATTTTCAACGTAAAATACATTGAGTACACCGGACGGTCCAAATTCTCAAGATGCCCGAGGCGTGAAAATTACAATTATATCTAGTCAGCATGGCGCGCGCGGTGTCACACATTCCGCTCGCGCAATTATCGATAATCCGATTAAACATACCATAAAGGTGTGAAGTCGTTACCGTGCTATTGAAGTCCGATTAAATAATGTCAAACAAACTGTGAATGTCTATTATAGACGTGCGGTAACACCTAAAAGTGATTGACGCGATCCTTTTATTAAGCTTATGATAATTAATTTAATTAAAAAATTAATGCATGCCCTTGCGACGATCACTTTCTTGTGATCTGGGGTAGTTTAAAAGAATTTAGAGCCATGTTTTTAACACTTTTATGTTTGTTTGTCAGATAACAATGTGAGAAATACGACCATTTAATATCCATCAATCTGTCTGCAAATTCATTAATTGCCTTTTTGTCATTTAAAACGCATCTTCAGTATTAATATTCTAAAATCTACAAGTCTTCTCAAATGTAAAATGATGCAGCCTTTGAACATAAACATTACATGAGAACAATAATCACATGGTACATGTAAATGTATATGGTTTGTTGTATTCTTATATGATTTTGTACACAATGCATACAATGTTTATTTCGGCAATATGCCTACTCTTGGTAAATCGAAACTCTCTGAAAAACCGGACGATCAGGCCGGTCCCCAGACTGTACGGTATTGGCAGAGTCTACTGTATAAATTAAAACAACTTGAGACAAAAGTTATAGTCTTGATTTATGTTTTATGATTTAACTTAACAATTTTCCCGAAGCATGGCTCTAAGGCATTAAAGATGCGAACGGTTGTGAAATAGTCATGCATGAATATCCAGTGTTACTATCAGTTCATAATTTTTAGGGTTTTGTAGTATCTACCATACTATTTGGTCCTTACGGTGCACTCTCCACGATAAAATCGTGGCCAGTTTCCTTGGACACTGATGATGGCAACAGTTTGTAATACTCGTGGAAATTGTGCATATGTAAAAAAAAAAAAATTCCATGCGTAAAGCAATTTAACAAATTATCATGGAATTAATAACACACAACTGTAAATCATTTGATGAATTTTCATATGAGCATAATTAATTTTAAAAATCTCATCTCCTTATCCACCTTTCCATCCTCATCCATTGCATTACAAAACTAAACAAAGGATTCAGCCCTTTTTTAACCTGTAATAAGATGAGGTTATATGTACATTTTTCCTTCTGACTGATGTCATAATGTAGTAAACATGCAACATTTTCAACACATCAAAATTCCACAAAATATATAAGAGAATATTGTAAATTATCATGAAGGTAATCATATTAATATGATGATTGAATACTTTTTTAATAATATAGGACGGCATTAATATTAACAAAGGAATACATAGTTAATAAACAACTGATTATCCTGTTAAAATAAAGTTCATTTAAATGTCTTCTTTATTGTTTTGTCATAGATACAGCTGTGCAATCACAACAACAAATTCTACCAAGTCCACAACAGAGAGTTTTTCCTGCAAGTACCATTCAGCATATACCATCAGGAACAAAATCCTCACAACAACAAACAGGAACTGGTAAGTCTTTAATCCTGCATATGTCCAACCCATGCGAAAAACAATAAATCTTACAGGACATGAGGTCCGGTCACTTTTAAAATTTACATGACATCAACAAATTTTACTGGACCTACCGTAGTTGTTCTTTTACGCAAACAAGAGAAAATACCTTTTATTCAGTTTATTTTAGGGATGGGACCGAACATCCGAATATTTGAATATTCGAAAATCGGCTGAATATTTGAATCCAAAATTCATATTCGAATATGCTATTTTTATGAATAGAACTTCCAAACAAGTTATAAGTACACGTTCAAAGTTGCAGTTCCGGTTTAGTGCCGACGACTTTCCTGTTTACCGGTAAATCATTGTTTGGATTACAGCTGCCATCAAGGAACGCAATGATAATTGGCAAAGGGAGGGTATAAGAAAGGGACCAATTGGTAGTTTACTCTAAATTTAGATTGATGCAATATGTACAATCTATTTTATGACAATCAGTCGAATATGAAAGTAAATTTATGTGAAACATCAATGTGTATCGATAAGCATTTAATTTGCTTGAAAATAATACAAAATCTGTGTTTTGACAGGTTTTTTAACCTCAGGTGGTGTAATACACAGTATCTTTGGACTTGATTGGGGCGCAGTTGGCAGTTGACTTTTATTTCAGTACGACACATTTATCGATAGCAATCAGCGACCCCAATTATTAAAACATCATGGTGTGAATGCCTGATTAAACCAATAATTTGTCAATAAATTGCTGATAAAGTGTTAAAAACAACAATGGTGTATATATATATATATCTCGCAGTAATAGAAGTGGGTTGTTAATAGGGTGCAATAAAGGGATAAGCGATGGTAAGTTTTAGCTGGACAGAGCTTGAATAGCAAATTTTGTTGTGATCTTATAGAATGTACTTGGTGTTTTACGAATAAGTTATATATACTTTTTTCCTTCTGAATGATGTCATATATAATGTAGTAAACATGCAACATTTTTGACACATCAAAATACTGCAAAATATATACTGGTAAGAGAATATTGTAAATTATAATGAAGGTAAACAAATAAATATGATGAATACTTTTAAAATAATCTAGGACAGCATTAATATTAACAAAGAAATTTGTAGTTAGTAAACCAGTGATTATCCTGTTGTAATAAAGTTCATTTAAATGTCCTCTTTATTGTTTTGTCATAGACACAGCTGTGAAATCACAACAACAAATTCTACCAAGTCCACAACAGAGAGTTTTTCCTGCAAGTACCATTCAGCATATACCATCAGGAACAAAATCCTCACAACAACAAACAGGGACTGGTAAGTCTTTAATCCTGCATATGTCCAACCCATGTGAAAGACAGTAAATCTTAAAGGACATGAGGTCCGGTAACTTTTAAAATGTACATGACCTCAACAAATTTTACTGGACCTAGTTCTTCTTTTACCCAAACCAGAGAAAATACCTTTTATTCAGTTTATTTTAGGGAATGGGACCGAACATCCGAATATTTGAATATTCAAAAATTGGCCAAATATTTGAATTCAAATTTCATATTCAAATATGCTATTTTTATACTTCCAAAAAAGTTATAAGTACATGGACAAAGTTGCAGTTTTGGTTTTATGCAGAGGACTTTCCTGGTATCCGGACAAACGGCACCCGGACAATCGGCACCCAGTGTTCTTTTGCAATCCCAGACAAACGGCACCCAGTAAATTTGTCGACCCCGACAAACGGCACCCAATAAATTTGTCGACCCGGACAATCGGCACCCGATTAAATTGTCTACCTGGACAAACGGCACCCGATATAAGGTTATGAATGTTTGATGTTTTACCAATAAAGATATTGACACCTTGTTTTATTGTACGCAAAAAATACCGTTATGCTTATGTTTTCAAACCAATTAGCGGATCAGACTAATCAGCACGATAAAGTCCAACAATGTGTCTAATGTCTTTATTGGTAACACAAACAAACATTTAAT
This sequence comes from Dreissena rostriformis, assembly GCA_007657795.1. Taxonomy (NCBI): domain Eukaryota; kingdom Metazoa; phylum Mollusca; class Bivalvia; order Myida; family Dreissenidae; genus Dreissena; species Dreissena rostriformis. The sequence goes on along the minus strand of VMBQ01000695.1, from coordinate 142,256 downwards.
GTTTCATTATAACCTTATATCGGGTGCCGTATGTCCGGGTAAACAATTTAATCATGTGCCGATTGTCCGGGTCGACAAATTTATCGGGTGCCGTTTGTCCGGGTCGACAAATTTACTGGGTGCCGTTTGTCCGGGATTGCAAAAAAACACTGGGTGCCGATTGTCCGGGTGCCGTTTGTCCTACAATCGACTTTCCTGTATACAGGTAAATCATTGTTTGGATAACAGCTGCCATCAATGAACAAGATGATAATTGGCAAAAGGGAGGGTATAAGGAAGGGACCAATTGGTAATTTACTCTAAATTGAGATTGATGCAATATGTACAATCTATTTTCTGAAAATCAGTTGAATATGAAAGTAAATTTATGTGAAACATCAATGTGTATTGATAAGCATTCAATTTGTTTGAAAATAATACAAAATCTGTGTTGTGACAGGTTTTTAATCTCAGGTGGTATAATACACAGCAGTCCTTCCAAAATACCGTCGGTCCTCTGATTTTTCCGATTATAAATTGGAAAATCCGGAAATGATTCTTATATTGCAGGGCCTCGTGTCTGGTAATAAAATTACAGCGAAATTTGGAATTCCATAAGCTATTTTCAGTTTCAAGACAAAAGTTAAATTTTACCAAATTATTAATGAATACTCTAATAATGTAAAACGTTTTTCATTGGTTGCATTTTCTGCATGACGTAAGTGTATATACATGTACAATATCCAAAAAAAATTGCTGCTTCCCCAAATGAATAACACACTACGTCATCACTATATGAGTACATTTCGCAAAGGGAGAGAATAAACATTGACAAGCATGTGCGTTTTAGTTTCCTTTTTAACGGATTTATACGCAAGCCGCAAGTAGGGAATAAACGAAATTCATTGTGGCCTTCCCACGAACTGTCATTATCAACAGAGGAGTTATAAAAAAGGAAATTACATAAACAGAAACAAATATGTAATTGAATTATTAACTTGCTCTCAATGGAATAAATGAAGTGAAGCTCTCAGAAGTGAAGCTCTCAGAAGTACATTATTTGTTAGGAAGAAGTTTTATTATTTGTTAGTGAAATGAATGAATATGGATAAAACAGTATATTATTATAATAATATTCAAATATTGTAAAAACGAATCTCATTTTTGTCATTCTTCATCCGGATGATTTTTCTTTTTTGGGCCGGAAATGTCCAGTCCAGGCCGGCAAAGGATGCATGATTATCATGGCCGGCAATAAATTATAATTTTGGGAAGGACTGATCTTTGGACTTGATTGGGCCGCAGTTGGCAGCTGGCTTTTTTTTCATTACGACACATCCATCGATAGCAGTCAGCGACCCCAATTACTAAAACATCATGGTGTGAATGCCTGATAAAACCAATAATTTGTCGATAAATCGCTGATAAGGTGTCAAAAACAACACTGGTGTATATATATATCTCGAGAAGTAGAAGTGGGTTGTTAATAGCTGGGTGCAATAAAGGGATTAGCGATGGTAAGTTTAAGCTGGACAGAGCTTGAATAGCAAATTTTGTTGTGATCTTATAGAATGTTCTTCGTGTTTTTACGAATGTCAGGACAAATTGTCTCATATCGGGACGCCGAGCCAAAAACTGGAAAAGCAGGGCTGTCCCTACGAAATCGGAATGTCTGGCATTTTTTTTTAAATAATAATTGCTTTATCCATATATTAAATCAAAGATTATCTAATCAGCCTTTAGTTAGTCAAGTATTAACCAATAAAATCATTGTGGTTCTTAATTCCAAAAAAAAATGCAAAAACAAAAGCATAAATATGATCGATGAGTAGGGAATCCAAATGAATTACAAGTATTGAAATAAACAAGAATTACTATTATGTTTTTTCGGTAAATACCTTATATCTTATGAAAATAAATAGTATTTATTTTAATCGAAGAACATAATAATCAGAGATCTTTTTTCAAAAAATATTACTCTATCCAGTTTTTCAAAGCTGCACATAAGATACGATTTATAGTGGTATTTGTGACAATCAGGAAAATTTTGTTGCTCCAGACGGTCATAAGTTTGGACATTTTAATATAAGGTTAACAAGAGCTGTCACCATAGGATGACATATGCCCACTTTTTCCACATTTTTGTTATCCTAAACGCCAAGTGTTTTTCCACATTTTTCGAAACCTATACGCAAAGTGTGACAGAATTTCAGACGAACAGACGGACAGACGAACATGTGCATGCAGTGCAATCACTATATATGACCACCTTCGGGGGCATAACAAATCGAATATTCAAATATATTTGAATAATGACAAACGCATTTTCAAATATCATTTTCAGTATTCGCTCCCATCCTTAGTTTATTTCTATCATATTGACATTCACAATTTTTTAACAATTTGAAGGGTCCTGTAAACCACAAATGACGAAAAAAGAAAAGTTCTAAAATACAGTATTTTTTTAACAATTATTAGTTTATATGGATTAAAATATCACGACTGGTATATAACATTTCTTGAAAAAAGGTGTTTTTTTATTTTTACTTTATTTTTTTTTTATTTATTTTTACTGGATAAGTCTACCAGGTAACTACCATGCAGTTAACTATAAATAACGCAAGTAGATTGATCATCATCGTCACATGGTAAACCCATGCAGGAATGCAAAATGTGCATGCGTAGTGAATTGTATATATTTTATATATAAAATTATCAATCTACTTGCGTTATTTATAGTTTGTATATCGTTATGTCACCTATTTTCGTGATGTACTTTCCATTTCACATCGCAAAATTTTATTACCGAATATACTGAAAATATGAACTTTTTTCAGGTAATGTAATATATTAGTCGTGATATTTTAATCAATATAAACTAATAAATGTAAAAAATACGATATTTTAGAACTATTCTTTTTTCGTCATTCGTGGTTTAGTCCCTTTAAAATAAAGTAAAATGATACCTAAATTTAGACGTGTTCTTATATTGCATTTGATAAAACTTTCAATTAAAAGTGAAGAAAGCTTTGTAAAAATTGTTTTAATAAAAAACAAGTTTTTTTAAACAACAATATTGAACCTTATAGTAACCGGTGAAACTTTACAGTGATACGGGACCTCAAAAAAATTTTATCAAAAATATCTGACGTCTATTGCATGGGGTGATATGTCTGATATGAAAATAATAGGGTCTAATGGTCCTGAATGGATCACATTAGTATGATGATTTAGGCTCTGCATTTTAAGACAATCACCAAGTAATTTTCTTATCAAGTCTATATGAACCTTAGGATCCCTGATGCTGATAAGTTTAAAAACATAGAAATACTTGGAAGAGGACCACCATATGATGTTACATACCAAATGTGAAACCTTTGTATTCACTTCACTGAACAGTCTGATATAAGTCTCAAAGTTCTTTATGTAATATGCCTTTCATTATCCACGCCCGTAATTTATTGTTCAGGAAAAGGACACCTAAAATAGTTTCACTAATGGCTGGTTTTTTGACACCTTATCTAAACATTAAACCATCCCAGGGCTCGACATTAACTTTTGAAGCCAGTTGTCCAGTAGGTCAAGAAGACCAAAATTTCACTTGTCCTGACCAAAAAGCAATCTGTCCTGACCATTATATCTTATTCTGCTCAGTGCTTTGCAAAATAATGAAACAAGAAACCGTCGGAGACGGATGATTAGTGTTTTATCCAGGCCGTTTGAGCGTGGCGCGGCGCCATGCCCCTTTTTTGTAGCGCCCCGCTGCCCCTTTCAAAGCCAATCAGCGCTGCGCTGCCCTTTTCAAAGGCCGCCGTCCTGCCCTTTCATGAGCACCCGCTGTTTTCTGCCGTGCGCGACCTTATTGATAACATCTTAATTGCCTATTAACCAAGCTTCTANAATATGCACATCTCCTCTTGGTAGTGAAGCTTCCCATAAAGTTTCATTCAATTCCGGTCATTAGTTATTGAGAAATAGCCCGCACAAGAAAAATTGCACTATTTTTACAGTTAATGGAAAATTTCAAAGGGCCATAACTCTGTGGAAAATCATCTGATCAGAACCGGCTGATAAAATGCACATCTCCTCTTGGTAGTGAAGCTTCCCATGAAGTTTCATTGAATTCCAGCCATTTCAGGTATATATATATATATATGGGGAGCATAATAATACAAAATGCTCAAATCATAAAGACTTTAATCGTTCAAAATACAAGTAAACATAACTGCAGGCAATTTTGATACAACAAGAGCTGTCACCATAGGATGACTTATGCCCCGAATAAACGCTTGGTAGTAGTTATGAGCTTTTTTCAAATCCTAAATGCAGATTTCGAACCTAAACGCGGACCCTAAGTTCAAGGTGAAGGTCACAGGGGTCAAAATTTGTGTGCGTATGGAAAGGCCTTGTCCATATACACATGCATGCCAAATGTGAAATTGCTATCTGAAGCGACATAGACGTTATGAGCATTTTTCGAAATCTAAACGCAAAGTGTGACAGACAGACGGAAGGACAGACGAACGGACAGTCCGATCACTATATGCCCTCCTTCGGGGGCATAAAAATTTCTTAGAATATCAAAATAAATCAGAAAGCCACATAAACTAGAGAGCGGACAACATGCTTAATCCTTGAAATGCACTAAGTGACCCCATGACCTAGTTTTTGACCCGGCATGACCCATATTCGAACTTGACCTAGATATTGTCTTGATACAACTTCTGACCAAGTTTAGTAAAGATCAGATGAAAACTACTTCAATTAGAGAGCGGACACCATGCTAAATCCTTGAAATGCACTAAGTGACCCAGTGACATAGTTTTTGACCCGGCATGACCCATATTCGAACTTGACCTAGATATTGTCTAGATACAACTTCTGACGAAGTTTGGTAAAGATCGGATGAAAACTATTTGAATTAGAGAGCGGGCACAAAAAGTTTGACAGACCGACAGCCTGACTGCCTGACGAACAGTGCGAAAACTATATACCCCCTTTTCTTCGAAAGGGGGCATAAAAAGAACTGACTAGAATAACAGGAAAACTCAAGATTATTGATTTTTAAACATTATACAAAGTCATAATACCTGACAAAAACTGTTTCGTAAAATCATTCTATACATAGAGATGACGTCACTATGTTAATTGTCTGTAAGATCAGTGTGTACCAGTGTCGTAAAATGCACATTCTTTACAAGGGAGAATATTCTTGTTATTTTGGCAAAGAAAAATGTTAAGGGTTGCTTCCCTTGTGAACAGTACGGTGTAGTATTGCATGGAACTATCAGAATATCTCGCGCTTAGTCGTTTAAACGTAAACAAAATATAATCGAAAAAATGTTGCGGTAACTCCACAGAAATAAGGGATTTAAAGACATTTTTGCTAAGTAATTAAATTATAACGACCACTTGTCCCGTCTGACTAGCAAATTCTTTTTTTACTTCTCAGGACTAACAATTTGGTTTTCCCGGACAGTCAGACTGCCGTTAATGTTGAGCCCTGCATCCGTATAATAGAACTTTGATGTTTGTATAAAATGTTTGAACGAAAAGGGGCCTTAAAAATTTAAGAGAGACATACAATCACCACCATCCAGGTCTATGCAGCAACATCAGACTACGAAAACCAGGTGATCCAAAAGTTTTATGAAGAGTTAGAGTGCATCACAGCAAAGAACTTAAAGAAAGACATCCCAATCATCTAAGGCGCCTAGAACGGCAAGGTTGGACCAGACGCCTACCAAGAGTGGTCAGGGACAGTAGGTAGATTTGGCATAGGAGAGACCAATGCCAGAGGCCTGATACTTCTTGAGTTCGCAAGAAACTACCATCACACCTTAGCCAACACACTGTACCCACACGAACCATCCAGAACACCAACCTGGCTTGCTCCAAATGGGCAAGTACACATCAAGATTGACTTCATACTGGCGCTGCAGTGGTTCAAAGCCCAGCATCAACAAGGCGAACACAAGAACGTTTCCTCCCGGATCATCGGCAGTGACCATGACCTAGTGCTCACCAACATCAAGATGAAGCTAAAGTACAAGCGCATCACCAATAACCGCGCATTAGATTTGAATTGGAGAAACTGAAATATCAAGAGAAACAGAGGCATTTCAAGCACAGATAGGTGGCAAGTCTGCAGCCATTAACATCGCAGACATTTACATTAACACAGGCTTTCCAGAAGGCCTTAACAAAAAACTAGGAGAAAACTAGGAGTGCTCTGAACAAAAAACTAGGAGATAACTAGGAAAAAACTAGAAGGGTTTATGAAAAACTAGGAGTAATATCACAACAAATCATACCTTTTTGTAAGTATACAGGGCCAAAAAACCCTTCTATGAAGAAGCACAATATCGGTCGGTTCCCCAACCGAAATAACCACTTTTTTTCCCTAATTTGACCAAAATTTCCCCCAATACTGGAAAAAACTTCGTATAAAAGTGAAAATTGTTTACTTGTCGAGCCTTATATTAGGCTGGAAAAAACCAAGAGCCGTAAAAAGTCTTTCATTACCTCCTGTATTATTCTCCTAGAGGGGTATGCGTATTGATCGAATTAGTTGTGCTTTCCTCGCGAAGCGTGAAGAAATTTTGTCATTCGTGACCAATCCGCGAATGAGGGAATGAGCCGAATTCAAAAGCTATAAAAAGATTACATTAAAAGGCTATTATGACTTAAAATAGTCATGTGGATATTTTTGGAATTATTGTATCAACTAAGGAATACCGGGTAAGTTATTCCTTTTAGTGCGTTTACGGCGTCTATTTTCACACGTTTGATCTGCTGTTATTGCTTGCATCAATTTTACTACACACATGTTTCATACCGACGCTTTACGACAAAGGTCACGGAAGTAAATACGAAAACCAACAAAAATGTCGAAAACCTGGCCCCGTGTTCACAAAACATTTTTTGCAATCGAAAATCGATTTTGCTTGTCATTGAAAATGGATTTCCATTGTAGTTGATAGGCAAAAATGAAAATCGATGTCAGTTAAAATCGATTTTCGATTGCAAAATCATTTTGTGAACACGGGGCCTGGGCTCACTCTACCAAGAAACTTAAAGTTTCCGATGCTAAGAATACTAAGAGTATCACGGGATTTTTGAAGAAATCAACAGTCACTGTCACGAGTGTGAGTAGCCCCAATCTTACTAGTAGTACGTCGGATCATGCCAAGGTTGGCATAGAGACAGACTGCGTTGTCACTTCCCCGACCCCAGTTCAAACTATTGATGCCACTCAAACTGTATCTGTAGAGTATCTGTACCTTCCTAACTGTTTGGCTACCCAATATAATTTATTTCATGTATCAACTCCATTATCCAAATGAAATACAAGTTTCTTATAATCCCCAAATAAGAAAAAATCGCGCTAGTCCCCTAAATAAAGGCTTAGGCCCCTTCCCATAAAAGGGTGTTTTGGCCCTGGTATAATAATTTCATTAAACAAACAAATGCAGAAGCGGTTTGGCTGATGAAGAAATATGTAGTACTGAACTCATGCCGATTCAAAATGATTCTGTTAAGGTCACATTGCAGTTCATGACATGCTAGTAACTGAATTGCAACATAATTAACATAGTACAGATTAGAATTATATAAATATAATTATATTATATAATATTGAATGATATGATAGTGCATAAGGAGAGTGATAAATGCCCTTGAAGATGTGATTTGCCAGAAGAAAGATTTACAGTGCCTCAACTCTGCACTCTCACTCAAGGGATAAGCAAAATTATAATAAACCAAAGACTTTATACATGTACTTCTTCTTAGCATTTAAAATCCATGATAAGTAATATTTTGAACTTTTAAAAGGTACTAGGACGGAGACACCACACATGTGACCCCAGTCATGAAACCTTATTTGGATGTCATTTGGATGTCATTTGTCGCTAAGTGGTAAAGGGTGTACAGCAGTTTCAAAGCTGGTAACAAAATTTGGTTAAAGGACAAGTGCTCTATTGAGTGAGGTTCACAGGAACTTTGACATGCTTATCACCTTATCCTTATCCTGCTTAAGTGTGACATTCGCCTTGTGTCCAAGTTGGAACTGGTTCTTGAACATTATTAAAAATTGCAAACCAAATCATGAGCAACCTTCATAGAAATATAGAATTTGTTTTAGAGTTGTTACATGGAACCCTTTAAGGCATCATAAAATGTACATGACCAAGCTATCATAATGCCTTTATGCGTGGTTGAGGTTGAATTGGGAGCTTTTTGAAATGACCTTGGACCAATTGGCTTGGTTCTTGTGTGTAACAGTCATTGTCGACTTGGTCAGAACTAGTCAGCCAAACAGCTTCTGTCTATGAACTGCAAATAAATCTAGGAAAACAAACCATTTGCATACCTACAGCAAACCCAAATATATTTAAAACACTATGAGTACATGTATACATATCCAGAGGTGACATTAAATTAACAAAACCAAAAAAAAAATTTGCCCATTAAAGAATTTTAAGACTCGTCACTGAAAAAAAACTAGGAGAACTAGGAGCTTTTTGTAAAAACTAGGAAAAAGGAGGAGACTTGAAAAAAAAACTAGGAAAAAACCAGGAAAACTAGGAAAAACTAGGAACGCTGGAAAGCCTGTTAACACCATCACCAACAACATCAATGAAGTCCTGCTGTCATCTTCTGAAGAAGTTCTTGGGAGAGAGAGAAGGAACAACAAGCAATTGATGACAACTGAGATCATGGACCTCTGCGACAAAATAAGAGAGCTGCGGCATGAGAAGTTCACCAGCCAGGACTCTAGGACTGAATACCAGAAAACAAACAGGGAGATGAGGAAGAAGAAGAAAGATACCAAGGAGGAGTGGATTGAGGAGCAATGTATACCAACGTTGACAAAGAGATGACCAAAGACAACAGTAATAGGGCCTACATCACCCTCAAGACCAAGCAGCCCAAGGCCAGTGTAATAGCATAATTTTAATTTGTTTGATCGATTAGAAGTTTTTTTACCATTTTTTTTACGCAATTCAATTAGCAAAACTTACATTATTAAGGTTGATCCCGGCTCTTAGTATAAAACTTAAAGGGAGTTAACCCTGTACAATTGTACAACTACCGTAACACGTTATTTTGCAACATTTAAGATTTACTTACAAAAGAAATACCATGTCTTGTTTACATTGTAACACAACAATTACAGAATACTAATCATATGATACTAGTCTTAAGTAGATGAATATTGAATTCATAAGCATTAGTAAGGCAAGCTAATAAGAATGATTGAATCATAATTGCGCGTCTCCACGCACAAGAAAATACAAGTTGAATGATAAATGTAAATGTTTTGATAATACTTGGGTCAGGGCACATGAAAGATTTGTCAGGGCTAGTAGGTTCTGCATTTACTAGCCCGAATGGGCTAGTTGAAAAAAAAGTAAGTGTCGAGGCCTGATTGTGCCCTAAACTTTTGTGCAAGAGTCACAAGAATTGTGGGCAAATTACCTTCTCCATATGACGAGTATTTGTGTTCTTTTATTTTTAAATTGAATGACGAAAGACAAAGTTACAGTCTGGACAAGCAGTATTTATACACAAAATCTACCTTTTACAACTACATGTAGCCTTGACCTTTGAGGTAGAGAGATGGGTTCTACACATGACACATCATCTTCTAATGTTGAACATAATTAGATAGTTATTGCAACCCATGCAAAAGACCAAAAAATCTTGTCGGACACGAGGTCCGATAACTTTTAAAATTTATCGGATCTCACCAGATTTAATCGGACCTCGTTCTTCTTTCACCAAAGAATATAAAATACATTTTGAGGAGTTTATTTGTATTATTATTACGTATTATTATGACGTTCACAATGTTTATCAAATCTTGACATGGGACAGGCAACGTGTGGTTCCCCGCTTTCAATTTACGATCATCACAACGCTTGAAACCACTAAAATTCAATTCAATCCCTCAATGATGTGTCGCCTACGTCATGAAACAATGTGCAATATTTGACTGGTTCTAACAATCGCACTTGTAGTTTGATACGTCACCAGCAAAGACAGGCAGTTCGACTTTTTTTTTACATATTTCTAATTTTGTGATCATTTTTAATCAAAGTTTTACATGTTGTTGTTTTTTTAAGCTGATAAGCTCCACTGACGCATGCTTTATGAATCCGTTTATTCCCACAAGCATACGGTCCATCCTATTAAATACATAGGGTACAAAGTCAATACTAGGCAAATGTTTGCGAACTATAGGTACGGTGTGGAGTGGGATGCCCATGACTCTCACAAATTATTGTTTGTATTTTAATGTAAAAACCATTGATGATCAAATGTTTAAAACAAATAATAATATGCATACATTGCTTTCAAACTATGTACGGTGTGGAGTGGAAGACCCTCGACCTTTACACACCTCTTTACGAGGATAATACAATATATTGAACAGAAAAAAAAATATTCTAATGAAAACAGTTAAAACAACAACTCAACATTTGTTAAGTGCATATTTATACTTATTTAAACAGTGAATACTTTTTTTTTCACTTTAAAATAAAAGCATTCTCCTGTTCCATTGCCATTTAAATGGAAGAACACACGTGATCACCTTCGACATATATGCGAAAGGCAAGGACGTAAATCACAACAACTGATGTCTGCCTGTGAAACTATTTGTAAGACAATTCGTGCATTTGAAAACGTGGATGATGTGTATTCTGCTATTCACGAGGATGACCAAACAAAAGTTGTATTTGTCGTAACACACACTGGTGACTGTGTAAAACACGATTTAGAATCAACGTTTAATGGCGAAAACAAAATTGACTACGTTGTCAAACCGATTGATTGTTTTGAAAGCAGTACACGTTTTAAAACAGAAAGGGGAGATTTGCTTAAACATGATGAGGAACGGCTGCAAAAATTAATAAATGTGAAGTCCAAAAGCTTGTTTTCCAAGCACAAATTTCTCACTTTAATCCAAGGTGCATCTATTAAAACTAATGAAGACAACAAAGGCAAACCAATTTTGGTATTTTATGTTCCTGCAAAGGGTTATATACCTATTGATGAAGAACCTTTTGATGATTCATATGATGAAATCTCTGTAACTGTTCAGGAAGGAGTATTTGTACCTTTTGGTCAATGTGCCCTTGATAAATTAAATCCAGTCCGTATGGGGTGCAGAATCAAACGTGAAGTTGATGGTGAACTTGATGGTGAACGTGATGGTGAACGTGATGGTGAACTTGCTGGCACACTCGGTGTATTTTTGGACCATCCATCGTTTAACATTTGCGGACTAACCTGTGCCCATGTTTTGCTAGATGATAACGAAATGAAGTCAGTTACAGATGATGGTCATGGTTACATTCGTGATCTAAAACCTGTTCCAGAGTACGTTGTGTACCAACCTTCCAGTCCACACGATATAGGGCTAATAAGGGGAGTGATAATAAAAGAAGGATATGAACATAATCCAGGTCTTGAAATAGCAATTGTTCAATTATTGAAAAGAATTCCACATAATGGGCAATTTCCAGAACCCAGAGAAGCATGCACCGAAGGTAATCCTTTATTATCAGCATGTATATAATGTTTTGTTGCATTTTATTATTCACCAAGTGACAACGTAAATATAGTCTTTGAAATGTTCAAAGAGGCAAACAATACTTTAGATAAAATGTAGTAATTATATTATTGTTTATTATGCCCCCCCCCCTTCGAAGAAGAGGGGGTATATTGCTTTGCACATGTCGGTGTGTCGGTGTGTCGGTCCGTCCACCAGATGGCTTACGGATGATAACTCAAGAGCGCTTAGGCCTAGGATCATGAAACTTCATAGGTACATTGATCATGACTGGCAGATGACCCCTTTTGATTTTGAGGTCACTAGGTCAAAGGTCACAGGTCAAGGTCACAGTGACTGGAAATAGGAAAATGGTTTCCGGATGACAACTCAAGGACACTTACGCCTGGGATCATGAAACCTCATAGGGA
>VMBQ01000695.1:0-128091 GCA_007657795.1 Dreissena rostriformis | reverse complement strand
CCACCACCCAACACCACCACCACCCACCAACACCACCACCCACCACCACCACCACCGTTCACAGAAACAAAAAATGTATTCACACAATGGCTGCCACTTCAACTGACAGCCCATATGGGGGGCATGCATGTTTTACAAACAGCCCTTGTTAAGTTTGAAAGTTTAAAAGTTCCTATGATATTGGAAAAAAAGACTAATTTTGTATTTCACCATGACCCACATTTCAGCTGTTACGAGTATACGAAGGGAAAATTAGCACTAACAGCATTATGTTTTACATAAATAAACTACAATAAATGACTGTTAATAAGGGTAGCTCTGCTACCATTATCGATTGTATAAATGTGAATTTTAACATTATACTAACATACATCACTACGTCTATTGCTCTGATTTGTATGCCCCCCTTCGAAGAAGACGGGGTATATTGTTTTGCACATGTCAGTCCGTCCGTCCGTCCGTCCACCAGATGGTTTCCGGATGATAACCCATGAACGCTTATGCCTAGGATCATGAAACTTCATAGGTACATTGATCATGACTGGCAGGTGACCCTTATTATTTCTCAGGTCACAAGGTCAAAGGTCAAGGTCACAGTGACTGGAAACAGTAAAATGGTTTCCTGATGATAACTCAAGAATAATTAGGCCTAGGATCATGAAACTTCATACTAGGTACATTGATCATGACTCGCACATGACCCCTATTGATTTAAAGGTTACTAGGTCAAAGGTCAAGGTCACGGTGACTCGACACAGTAAAATAGTTTCCGGATGATAACTCAAGAAGGCTTACGTGCAGGATCATGAAACTTCATAGGTACATTGATCATGACTCGCTGATGACCCCTTTTGATTTTCAGATCACTAGGTCAAAGGTCAAGGTCACGTTGACTGGACACAGTAAAATGGTTTCCAGATGATAACTCAAGAACGCGTTCGCCTAGGATCATGAAACTTTATATGTACATTGATCATGATTCGCAGATGACCCCTATTGATTTTCAAGTCACTAGGTCAAAGGTCACGGTTACTTGACACAGTAAAATGGTTTCCGAATGATCACTCAAGAAAGCTTACGTTTAGGATCATGAAACTTCATAGGTACATTGATCATGACTCGCAGATGACCCCTAAGGCTATTGATTTTTAGGTCAGTAGGTCAAAGGTCAAGGTCACAGTGATTCGAAATTGTAAAATGGTTTCCGGATGATAACTCAAGAATGCTTGGGCCTAGCATCATGAAATTTCATAGGTACATTAATCATTACTGGCAGATGACCCCAATTGTTTCTCAGGTCACTAGGTCAAAGGTCAAGGTCACAGTGAATTTAAACAGTAAAATGATTTCTGGATGATAACTCAAGAATGCTTACGCCTAGGATCATGAAACTTCATAGGTACATTGATCATGACTTGCAGATGACCCCTATTGATTTTCAGATCACTAAGTCAAAGGTGAAGGTCACAGTGACTCGAAACAGTAAAATGGTTTCCAGATGGTAACTCAACAATGCTTAGTTACACCCAGAATCATGAAACTGCAAAGGAACATTGATCATGACTGGCAGATGACCCCTATTGATTTTCCGGTCACTAGGTCAAAGGTCAAGGTCACAGTTACTCAAAACAGTAAAATGGTTTCAGGATGATAACTCAAGAATGCTTATGCCTAGGACCATGAAACTTCATAGGTTTATTGATAATGACTGGCAGATGACCCCTATTGATTTTCAGGTCACAAGGTCAAAGGTTGAGGTCATAGTGACTCAAAACAGTTAAATGGTTTCCTGATGATAACTCAAGAATACTTAGGACTTTGATCATGAAACTACATAGGTACAATGATCATGACTGGCAGATGACCCCTATTGATTTTCAAGTCACTAGGTCAAAGGTCAAGTTCACAGTGACAAAAAACGTATTCACACAATGGCTGCCACTACAACTGACAGCCCATATGGGGGCATGCATGTTTTACAAACAGCCCTTGTTCTTATGGTATTTATGAATTTGCTTTTTTTTTTGTTTTAGTTATAGTATGATTATTGAAACTAAAGAGATTTTGTAAACGCATAAATAGATAATCTTCTAATCCGCATATGCATGTATGTTTTAGATTTGGAATTTAATTCTGGAAAGATTGCTGATTACAATAAATTCAAAGGCCAGAGGTGTTTCAAATTTGGCAGTGAATCAGACTATACTGAAGGACAAATCCTTGATGCTTACCCACATGTCGTAGCATTGAAAATAAACAATGTGCGTGAAAAGATACATTTGTTTAATCAAATACAAGTTCGACAGCTGAACAACAGCCGGTTTGCTAGAGGAGGTGATTCTGGTGGTCCTGTGTTCGTTCGCGATGAAGATAATGATATAGCGTGTATCGGAATGATTGAAGGCGGTTCACCCGGAACAGGTCGTCTCACTTTTGTAACGCCTATTACAGCAATTTTGAGGGAAATTGATGGACCACTGTCATTGACACTGAGGTCATTTGCCACCACCGCACTGTGAAAGTGACAATTTGTTTATACATAGATAATTATGTTTAATTACTGAACAATTAAATTATCCATTGTATTAACAGTACACATTTATATATTAAATACTACACTATCCGGTCACATTGCGTTTGAACATTATGTGTATGCATTTAAACTTTAATAATAATATAGTTGTTTGTTTGTCATGTAGCTTTAGTTGCAACGCAAGTGCCTTATATTTTGAGCGAATTTTAATTCAGTTACACATTTGTTTGAATGGCATTTACTTCTTACGGCCATTTTAGTAGTAGGAATTTATACTATATGAAATTACTGTTATGATTCAACAATTAATTTTCCTCTCATATAAAATTGGCACTTCTTACTTATTTGCTATTTATGTCTATGCCTGTGCTGTATTTTTGTACTTAAATAAGAACTTAAATAAATAAACCTTTTTGAGTTGTAGGAGGTTGTATAAGTACTGATACTTTATACAATGTATGTTCATATTGATACCGCTCTGGTATACATTTTTGTTTTCTTCATTTAAGAAATTGTTGTCTGTTTGTGTGTGTTAAATATTCAGTTGTACTTTTCTGTGTGCATTATATTCCATATAATCCAACATGTACTTATTTTATATGCATGATAGTGGTAAGATTTCAATTGATACACCAACGTATGCATGTAATATGAACACAGTCTACCTGCTTAGTTTTAATAAATCAACATATATGACAAAGCACATTCATATAACTTTGTAATTCATAATGACTATTCTTAAATACCAATAATGGGTCTTTAAACATGCTTTAAATATAAGTAAATTTGTTTGTTGATTTTAGTTCAATACCTTGCATTTTGTGTTACCAATTGCTAAATAATCATGTATGCACTAAGATACCTTCAATGCAAAAGTGTTTAATTTAATCTATTAATGTGAAATAAATTATGCTCTGAAGGTACTAGAAGTGCTGAACTTATAATCTCTTTGTCTGCATTTACACTTTTAAGATAGCCTTTCTTTCTTAATATATTTACAAACTCCTGCTTCATTTTCGCTTTCATATGAAGCTTTTATATTAAGAGTTGAGTGAAATTAAGATGATTAATACAATAACAATGTCTGATTCAATATAATTGTTTCCAGAATATTCTCTCTTTTCCTATTTAGATTAGTTACAAAATTATTAGATAAAAGTAACATGATTGTCAAATTAACTATTTCTCCTGCATATGTATATAATTATATTGATACTACAAAATCAAACCAATCAAAAGTGTTTATATAATTGTACTTTTGCTGCATCATTTATATGCTTGTCAAATGTTTGTCTCTCTTGTATGTTTATATTAGTATTATATTTATTCTGCAACTTAAGGTAAATACGTATGCTTTTATAAGTATCAAATTTGGGCAAAAAGAAAATATTATGTACATTTTATGCTCCTGATTAGACTCTTTCTGTAATAATTTTAAATTTACATGCATGTTATAGCCTCTATAAATAGCATGTGTACTTTCATTACAATAATCAAACTACAGTAGAAGTTGTTATTTCTGCATTATACTTATTGATCTTATAAAAATCTCGTTTATAATACTGTGTGTAACAGTGACTGACTTATCAGCTTCTATCTTTGCTTGTTTATCTGATATTTTTATGACTTTATTATCAACCTTATATCTTTGCTTTATTTATCTGATATTTTAATGCAACATAATCAAAACTGCTTAAGTAAGTAATCACCTGTAAAAATAGCGTGTGTACTTATATTGCATATATCAATCTTAAATAGAAGTTGTCATTTCTTCGTTAGGGTTTTGATCAAATGAAACTCTGATTTTTTATTTTATTTTAATGACATGAGAATCAAACTTATGTATTTTCGTATGGTAATCTGATAATATTTATGCAACAGGATCTATAATGTTAACCGGCTTACCAGTGTTATCGATTTTATTTAAGATATGCAGTCATATTATTACATGTATCAATGTAAAATAGTTGACGCCATTTCTATGTGTTATGATCATATGACAATGTCAATAATCTCACATAAGTTCTCTAAGTAATATCAATTTAGTTAAAAAAAATAAAATCAAATTAATCAATTCTAAATACCATTGTACTGGCATATATCTGCTTATAAAAATGCTACAAATTAAACATGATCTAAACATAACTTTTCGAAAAATAATTTGTTAATTAACTCGCTACTGATTTGCGTATGTTTCTTTTATCTTTGTAATGTTAAGCAAAACCGCTACATATAGTGTAGCCATTTTTTTCTTGTATTTTGTGTTTATTGTTTATTCTTTTTTGTTGCTTCCGTTAACTACATGGAAATCTTTCGTATTGCGTAAGAATCGACGCACTTGAAACATTTGAAACTATTTACTCAGAATGGGGGAGGGGGGGGGGGCGGAATGTTTTATAAGCTATGGCTCCTCCAATTCCGCGGTGTTTCAATCTTGCTTATAAAGAAACTTGAGTACAAAATACATAACTTTTATTGTGATGAACAAGGGAACTTTATTTTGTTTGATATAAATCTCGGAGAAACCAGATTAACAATTGCAAATATCTGTGGGCAAAACGCTGACATTCCGGACTTTTAACACTATTTTCTCCAAAATTGATTCAATAGGTAAAGATTTTTTCTTAATTTGTGGTGACATAAATGAAGTATTAGACCCTACTTTGGATAACGATAATTATAAAACTGTAAATAATAAAAATGCAAGACAAACGGTTATCAAGCATATTGAATAACGCAAATCTTTCCGACCCTTTCAGAGTTAACTATCCTTTTTCGAAACGATACACATGGAGACGAACATGCCTCATTCAAAAAGCTAGGCTTTTTAGCTCACCTGAGCACAACTTGCTCATGGTGAGCTATTGTGATCGCCTTTTGTCCGTCNCGAGGAATAATTTCTTAAAATGATTCAGATCACCAATGTGATTGACTCATTTCTTGATCTTAAAATAGAAATCTTCAAAGACTGTATCATGTAATCTGTTCAAGTCGCCAACTCTGTTCAAGGCGTTTCCGGATTTACATGAGGGACTTTATTCTCTCAGAAATTATAGATACACTTGTCATTTTGCAAAATGATGTGTCGGAAAAAAATAAACTCTTAGAAAAGAGCAATATGTAACACATGTAATCGAACTGTATGAGCCCAGAGTGTAGGCATATAGTGATCGCATCGTCCGTCCTTCCGCCCTTTCCTCAGTAAGTCCATTCCAGTACTCGGAAAGTGAGAATAGGGCTTAACGGAAAAGGTATTTAAACAAAACGCCCATCATTCATGGAGACATTGATAAAAAAGTGTACAGTACAAAAATCGCAATTCCCTCGTAATTATTAGTTACATAGTTAGAGTTATTTGAATTAAATGATTTGTTGATAGTCGGTTTCTTATGTAAATCATACACCTGGAAGTATGGCTATTCATATAATCCGTCATATGTAATACCGTAATTATAGTATTATAGCCATTTGCGTCATTGTAATGTGTACAGAATGAATTCCTAAGTATTGACAGGATTAAAAGAGAAAATGCAGGGTTGTTTCTGGCGTCCGTTAGTCTCGAGAGGCAATTGACTTGCGCCCATTGAGAATTTCAAGGTTGATTTCTTGTGCAGTGTGTATTGTGACTGTAAAGACCGACTCGGGTTTGGCAGTCTCTGTCGCACCTAACGCATAAAAAGGAAGAGTCGGCTGCCTGACGCAGCTGTCTGCCCCTCTCCTGTTGCGTCTGTCGTTGGCAAGCCGATCATCTCCGCTCCCTCCTGCAGTCCGACGCGCACAGCACGTCTCCAGTTACATCGGTCCTGAGCAAGCGCTTCCAATGTGCTGGGGTTTACGTCAATAGCTTTTAGGTCGCGCTTGCAGACGTCCTTGTAGCGGAGATGTGGCGGACCACGTGATCTTTTGCCTGCGACAAGCTCACACTACATGAAGTCTTTTGGGATAAGGTCATGGTCCGATGCGCAACCATCGGAGACGACGCTGACGGAGAAGAGTGGCCGTGCTAGGGGAAAGCGCATATTGAAGACGCTCAGTCGACAAGAGTACTTAGCACGCAGGCCTGGTACACAGCTATCTTGGTAGTTGTAGTCAGAATGCTGTTGTTCCACACTCTTTTTTGATAGTGTAAGGCCTTGCCAATCCTCTGGTTTATCTCTGCATCCAGTTAGAGGTCGTAAGTGATTGTAGATCCAAGATATGTGAACTGGCTGACGGTCTAGAACTCATATTTATTGATGGTGATGTGGGGCGGTTCGGCATGCTGAGCCATCTTCTATGCGATTTTTTTTCAGACTGATTTTCAGGCTGAACTCGTCACATGCCTTTGAAAAACTGTCAAAAAGACTCTGCAGTTCTGTTTCGATGTGGGTGACCAGAGCAGCATCATCTGCAAACAGCATGTCCCTGGTGATCTTCTTCCGTACTTTTCTCTTTGCCTTCAGTCAAGCCGTGTTGAACACACTGCTGTCTGACCGGTTGTGGAGATAGGCACTCTCGGTTGATGTCCCAAAGGCATGCTGCAGCAGGAAACCGAAGAAGATGCCGAAAAGAAGTTATATTTGAATATAAAATTCAAAATTTTATCTTAACCTCAATTATTAATTTTATTAAATTCTAAAATTGAAATATATAATTATGAAAAATGTATTTTATAAAAAGTGTTTGTTGGTCATGACATGATTAAAATATTGATCTTGTAGGTTAATTTCAAATTTAGTTAGGAATTGATACAGTCATAAAATACATATTAAATTTAAAGATGTTGTAACGCTTGATTATTTTACCAAGTATGATAGAAAATTCGGTTTCATATATGTGTATTTTCAAGATGACGCATATATGCGTGTTTTCTTGATGTTATTCATGCGGTACATGTATGTCTTATCATTTTTTCTCCGTTTTATAAACAAAAAGAACAGTTAGTCATTCTGACATTTTTTGTACTTCCAGGACAACTGGGAAGACACCCGAACAGATCCGGATTCGAGACAAAAAAAGAACAACAATGTGATGATATATATTTGTATAAATAACATTCATGCAATAAACTTGTGTAGAATAAAGGTGTTGTTTCAACTTTCAAATCCAATGTAAATTCAACCAAATATCGACGTAAAGTCAACGTTGTTACAACGTTGAATAAGCGTTTTTTTCAACGTTGAAACAATGTTGATTCAACGTTGATATTGACGTTGATTTTAGGTTGATGCCTAAACGTTGTCTCAACTTTCAAAATCAAATATAAATCCAACCAATTTTCAACGTTGAATCTGACGTTGATTCAATGTTCAATCAACGTTACTGTGTCTGCTGGGAAAGTTAAAATAATTAAACAACTTTGTTCAAGTAATTTTATATACCAGTGGTGATATTTTAATCAATATAAACTAATAATTGTAAAAAATACGGTATTTTAGAACTTTATGTTTGTTTTGTTTTTTTCATTCGTGGTTTACAGTCCCTTTAAGTGTGGTTTTGAACTTTGACTCAGAGACAAATTGCTTGCTCGAGAAACGCCATTCCCACACAACATTTGTGGTAAGCGATTTTTAATTAGAAGTATGGAATAATACTATGGGCAAGTCATATAATGCATAATTTGCAATTTGGCATACATTGTTGATGGAGTTCCAGAAAGGACGAGCTGTATTATGCCAATATTAGAAACTTGATCTTTACGTGTGACTTTCAAACCAGGGACACGGGATTTACTGCAGACATGCCCTGTCTACTTAAGGAACCTTAGAAACATGTTAAGAACGTTATTTTAAAAATAAATGACACACTATGAGGTTCCAATCCGGGCAGCTGTAATATGATCATATTTGACTATATGACCTCTAAGTGTGACCATCACCGTTGATTTATGGACATCTGTGAAACACATCTCCACATGTTGATTGATAAAGTTACAGTCCGTATATTGACTCATACACACTGGGCGTCAATGAAACATCTATTTGGAGCTGACAGAAAACACTTATATATTTAAGTCATTTCTAGGAAATTGTATACAATAGTGGAATGTATCAATTGCTCCAACCACATATTAAATGTGTTTCTTCTTCCTAAAGTGACGCTGTTTTACTAAAAAAATATCATCGTTAAAATAAACTAAAACAGTCTTGTACATTCGTTTTGTTTGTTAACCTTAACATTATTTATTTATTCAGATATGTACCTGTAAGGATATTTGATTTATAAACGTGTGTTCTTACGTTAACTTCAGGATTATCTGCACCGGATACGCCTGGGTTTGGTTGTTTTCTTGGTGCTACGCATCTCATCGATGTATTTGATATTTCCACAACGCGGCATTTTTCTATCCCGATAGTGATATTTACATCGGAATGGACCAGGAGGTTCAGGTTGTCTCCCTTAATATTGTACACAAATAAGTTACCGTTCTTTTACAGGAATTCGTGGGTCCCTTTCATGGTCAGTAGTTTATATTTCATTGCTTGTCGTTGTCTTATCTTTTGTATTTTAATAACTTAATTGTCATCTACACAAGCAGTAGAATATGTAAAGCGCCCATTGTCAACCACTCGATCACAGTTAAATGATGTTTGCGATTAACGTGATTGTAATTGACTTCTGAGTAGTTATTTTCACAAAAGGATTGCTGTTAATATAGCAATAATGACACTTTAAACGGATTATCGGGAGAAAAGTTATTGTTAACTATCGCTAGTCTTTTATTAAATGCAACTGACCAATATCCTTTTCAATACAGGACAAAACATACAACATAAAACATGATAACAGCTAGGGTCACCGTCTCTTATCGGTCACACTCGTTTATACATGATTCTTGCACGACACACGTCTTATTTTCAATAAACACAAAAACGTATTTTTTTTTGGTATTGTTTAAATAATTATGGGCGGAGCCAAATGTTTTTTAAATCGTATTGAAGATTTTCGGTTAGTTGTGAAGCAACACGCACATATTTTGATGCGCTATGCAAAACTCGTTACACGAGTTACGTTCATGCCTTAAATGTTTAAACGGAAATATTTATTTGAACGATACAGTTTATAAATACATTGACATAAAACATAAACGATATTGACAGTTGTATTTCAGATATGTTGGTTAGCCTGTTACATTTATTGTAAATATGATTTTTATAAATTAATACGATGTCATCCGTTACATTTGTATAAATGGGAATGACCCCATATTTGATTTGATAGCGAACATAATTATTGTAAAATCGAATAGTTCCACTAGTCTTTGAATGAAAAATCTCACGCTCTGCCTTTTTCCAAATGAAGATGTCAAATCCAAATGAAGCAACATTACAACAACCTTCATCAGCATGGGATCTTACATTTCTTGTTACTTGAAAGCAGTTCTGACACGTGTTGTTATTTTATTCTATTAACATTCCATCAAAACCAACATGTGTCAGGCCCTTTATGTACCGAGACGTACCTCCACCGTCAGAAACTCCTGCTGCTTTAAATTAAAGAGCTGCATTCCGTTGTTGAATTTTGACACTGAAGGGTAGTGGTAGTATTTCAATGTAAAACTTCTCTCAACTCCGTCCAGTTTGACAACAATCTCCACTTCCATGCAGCCGTTGCATGCTGTAGCTCGCCGTCGACGCCGGGCCCCTAACTTGTGTTTAAAATCGTCAGGGGCTTCGGGAACTTTACAGAAGGCCCTCGTTGAGATATCATCAATTATGCATATTTCCGAGTTCTAAATGCCGTGGATTGTAGAATTGTTATTCTTACAAAACACATATATCGAATACTTTTATGTATTTTTTGCTTGTTTTTATAATATGTTGATTAAACGAAATTTATATAAACTTCACGTGAAACTGTATCATTTTAATCATCTCGACAATATTTAGTTAATGTTGCATTGTGTTGTGATATAGTCATGAATTTAGTAAAATTGAAAGTATTGTTAGTATGCACGTGCTGAACTTTTACGAACCAGGGTTGTGTTTTTGTTTTTATTATTTTGTTATTCTTTAGCATGTACTAGAATATGCTGATGTTCAAATATATAAGGAGAACAAACTACCTGCTCGTATCCGCGGATAAATATAATGGGTCGCTTGCATGGTTGAGATTTTCTCCAGTAACCGTCAACACGGTGCCTCCGCTGCATAATATACAAAGAATCAGTGTATCGCAGGTACCAATGTAATACATGTTTGTAAATTTAAAGGGACCACGTATAACACGTTTTGACAAAGTATCATATATATCGCAGGTACCAAGGTCATACATGTTTGTACATTTTAAGGGACCACGTATACCACGTTTTGGAAAAGGCGATTGAAACAGTGTTGACAACAGTTGATATACTATTGTAAAAAAAACTCAGATATCCGTGCGTTGGGTGAATGTCCTTGACAACAGGGTTATCCAAGAAAGTGAATGAAACGGTATCATTATTCAGGTTAACATCGTTCAACATCACACTAAAACTTGCATTGCCGATTGTACTGTTTTCTGCTCGATTCGGTATAGTTCCAATAATAACGTAACCGTATCTGAAATGAGTAAAATGTAACAAACATTACAACGCTTAGGGTATTTACAATCTCAGCAGAGACAATGTCGCCGCAACTTTTCATAAGCAGACACTAAATTTATTGTGCACAACAATACATTCTTGTTGTGGTATTTTCGTTAATAGTAACAACATTTAATATATTCTCCAATTATCTAAGTGAAAGAAGTTTGAAAATATGATGGGTTCTTTAAAAATGATATTGTTTAATAGTGACTACTATTTCATTTGACATTCCTCTCTTTGAATTTTTGTTTTGTTTTACTTTATTCATATTTATTTTACGTTTATAACGTTTTCGCGAGTTAACTGTTGTTGTTTTGTGATCTGCAATATAAGTGAAAAATCTAAAACTAACAAATACACTCTGGCGGGGATCTGACTAATTGGTGTCGATGTTGTTCGTGTTTAATATAAAAGTCCTCCCTTTTAAATGGATAATATGTGTAGTATAGACAGCTACGTATTCTTAATATCGTTAAGTATGTGTAACCAACATTGCATGATTTACGGCCTTTAATTATGTGCTTGCAATCTGATATATGCCCTTGATCTTATACGTTGGTCATTATTGAACATTATGCAGATGTATACTGAATAAAGTTAGTAACGTTGCATTGAAATGCCGCTATTCCTAGTTTCGTGGACTGTAGATTTAATAGTGTGGTTCTGTAGTTATGTTTTACACAAACACGCTCAATTTGAATATCTACATAACACATTCATAATTGTATACTTTAACGCGTTTCATTGATAGACGTAGACTGCAACTCAACGTGTTTCCTTTGATCCTCCAAATATACAACATTCTCTAGCACCCTGTTCCCTATTCCCAGATTCTCCCCATACAAGGTTATCTTGGTCCCACCTGCTCTAGGTCCATAGTCTGGGTAGACACGTGTTAGTGTATGGTTCTGGTGGGGGACATATATGGTTATTATAAAAGCGACGGTACACTTAGCATCTCAAACAAGATTTTATAGTAAGCGACTTATTGGTCGTTCACAATTTATTGATCGATATGTTTTATACATAGACTCGAGTAATTGAATGTTTCTGAGTTGCATGTATCAGTGTTATTCCATTAATATCTACTTGGTTCATTCCAATTTATTAATGAAGGTGAATTTACTAATGACAGCACATGTGTTCGTAATAATAATACATTCGTTTTTTGAAGCTATTGTCCATTGTCATATGCAATCTTAAAATCAAGCATAGATGAGCCTACCTAAGCAACCAGCAATTGTGTTTAACAATTTATGTAAAGTCTTTGTTACATACCTTTAATATCAGGGCTGAAAATTTGCAACAAGTCTTGATAACTGGCCGCTGATTCTAAATGAAGTTTTATTGCCATTCGGTATTCCGCCAGCCTTGCACGTGAACCTTTATTAGAATAAATTATTAATATTATAACGTACCTTGAGGCCGGTACACGTTTATATAAATGTTTAATTTTTCTTACAAAACGCCGCAACAATTGTTCAATTAATAAGATATAAGGTTGAATTTAACCTTTTTTAAACATTAGTGAAACGAATACTTTTCAATCGCGTTAGCAATCTCTTCAACCACATGATATCAAACAAGCGTAGGATGGACGATACATATGTCATATAGCGGAACATGCATTAAGTGAAACCATATTGTTATGAGATGCACTTGTTAATTTAGAATAGATCGCAACAATTTTTAACATGTTTAAAAGCATTAAATATTTACACAGAATGAAGTTTGTTCAATTGTATTTTGTTACCCATAAAAGTACCATCGTTAAAATGTAAAATATGCATCCAAATAAGGCGAATGGCAATCATTCTAAGAATGTCTTAAAATGTGCAATAAGTTGAGAAAAAATGCTTTCATAGTGTATTAGTCGAATATTGATGAAGGAGTGTACAAAGACTTATTCAATATTGATTCACTATAAAAAATTTGATGACGATGTGACTTTGTTGCAAATTTAATCAAAAGCGCAGTTATCATCGGAATAACAATTTTTCTGACAAATAAATATAGTTTAAATTAGACAATTGGACGAAGACCTAGAAGTTGAACGCGTTGACAAATAATAATTTTTACTCAAACTCAGTCAAGAGCAGACATATTAAAACGATTTGAAATTGTGAGTGTTTAATCGTCTTTTATGGGAATTTTTACTACCTATCATAATTATAAAACATATAATATTATGGTTGAGATAGGTATTATTCTTACCCAGTTCGTATATGCAGTCCAAAATCAAGTACATCGGGTTGCACAAATCTTATATCTTGCATGGATGAGCAAGATTTTCCAGACACGATTATTGATGTTACATCAAATTCTTTAAATTCTACAACCCCAAACTCTGTTCCCGTTACAGTCGCTATTATGGAACCACTATATGGACCATCCTTAGGAGAAATCTGCAAACCATGAAAACAGAAATCTAAAACCTTCGACGAATAACGTTGTTTCACATTAAAGGATCTTGTTCGCAGTGTGTTTTCGTGTTTGTAAAAAATAATTCGACGCATTCACTACAGAAAAAAGCATTTGAAAGAAACGTTAACTTGAACAAATACTTCATTAAAAAAAAATCAATAAATGTATCATGCCTTCGCTTCGAATCGAACCACGGACGTTTTAGAAAAAAAATCACATGTTCTTACCACTCTGTCATGTTAACATGTATTTAATTTATTATGTTCGAAGTGTTTTTTTTTCAAAATATAAATTATATAAGCATTTTTGATATGACCATTAAAGCATTTACATATTTATATTCATAACATTTCACTTTTAGGTTGATGATTTTTCATAAACACACCCGTTGTTTTGCCACGAATACCACGTACTCATTCCTTCAACAAATCGGACTCAGGGATGTCTGTGTATACCAAGCGCTTTCGATACAATTCACAAAAGTATAATGCAACATGAATACCTGATTGATTGTTGGAGGCGGGCATTGTGCAGTCTCTCTTGACCCACGGGTGTCATTGAACTGGCATATATTTTCTGAACTGTTTCAGGAGCATTTGTATCTGGATGTATTCAATGCCTTGCAGTAGTTACAGCCTCCCTCAACCAACTTGGTGCAGTTGTAGATTGTGACTGGCAAATGTAAAATACAATATTGAACATTGCAATACTTAATAACTGCAACTTAACTATGTAAAAGTCAGATTCATCAGGGAAGTCAAATTAGTGCGAATATCAAGCCAAGGGCGAATACATATCTGAGTAATGTGTACTAGAACATTAGCGAATACCGAGCCAGGGATGAATTCCTAGCTAGGAATTGGGTGTCAGAAATTCTGGAAATATCGATCCAGGGATGAATTCCAAAGAATAGGGATCTGGAATGATAGCGAATATCGAGCCCGTGACGAAGACCCAGCTGGGCATTGGTTATTTGAACTTTAGCAAATAGTTGAACGTAGGCGGACCAGTTACTAATACCCAGGCGTGTGGTGGGAATTCAAAAAAAATGCGAATATCGAGCTAAGGTTGAATACCAAGCAAGCCAGGTATTGGGTATTCGAACTTTACCGAATATCAAGACAAGAAATAATACTCAGCTGTGTATTGGGCATTCTTAGGCACTTAGCTAATTCATTGTCAGACAATGGTACTTTATTTGCGTTCATGGTACATGTCAATTGGAAAGTACACGTTAAGATTATGAATATTCGAAGCTTAACTTCAATTTAATTTATTTATTATATAAAAATATAACAGGGAGAATGTGGAACAAGTAGAATTAAATACTAAATCGGTCCATGGAACAGTCAAATCATCTCACCTTCATTGTGGTAATTGTCGTCGAGGTACACCCAACCATTGACGCTACTCAAATACTGCACAGAAATCGTGTGCTTCGCTTTACTGTGATTAACCTGCAGAAAATGGTTTGAAACAAATAACTAAGTGTTTCTAAGAATTTGCAACTAATGACCATGACCTCTTTTTGCATACTTCTACATTTTCGTCTTCGTATGTAATGCTAATATTCCACATGTAAAACAATGTTCTAAGACAATCGTTGACAACATGCAACTTTCCACTTGTTTCAGCAATGAATATGATATATAATATAAACGTATTTACATAAAACATTTATTTTAACTGAGCATTACAATAATGTTCAGCATTCTGCGACATTAGTTTTACACTTTGTTTAACCAATAAATGTATAATACTAATACAATTAAACAAATGTGTCAGATAGCATTCAAAACTGACACAACTGATATAAAATTGTTAAATGTATTACACTGCAGCATTATTTCTCTATACCAATTTTCGAGTACGTATAGCTATTTTCAAATTGATTATTGGCACGCATGGTCCAGTAAATGACAACCGAGATGGTGGACCATAGGACCTTGACATTTTTGGGGATGATGGTTGTTACTGCAACCGCGAGTTCATTTCTCTACCACAATATAATACCATTTCAAGGCCATTTCTTGTCGTGCCAGATAACATAGCCGTACCTTAATTGTTTGGTCGATTACGGACTTGTCCAAGTAAGCATACTCACTGATCCAATCACTGGGCAACTCAGTTGAGAAGATAACAAGATGCAAGGCCCATTACGTTCCAAGTCATCAACAATCAATCTAAATGAAACGCTCTGTAAAAAAGTAAATACCATGGTACAACATGTAGAAGTCCTGTAATAACATAATGTACATGATTGCAAAGAGCTTAGGCTTTAAAGGTTGTGATATCAACAATGTGATTCAGAGGCTGTTAGTTTTGGCCTTTGTTCTTGACCGATTGAATGACATTTAACATTGTACATTCAGACGATTGGGTATCCTTGATTATCAAATATACTACATAGGAACGTAGAAGATTTAAACAGAAAGAAACACACACATGTTTTGCAAAATATACGGGCTGACCAATTTAAAGTCATTTCCACACAACATTCCCTACATACTATTATAATTTGAATAAAATAACCATTTTTTCAAAACAGGGTCACCTTTCTTTGTATCTAAGGAATATATCTTAGTTATTCGGTTGACAACTTTTAAAATAAAATTGTGCAATATTTGTCTTTTTATTTACCAATGCCCACAGCGTATATCACATTCTATAACGAAATCTGAGACCAATACAAATGCAAAATACACAACATTGGCCCCGTTACTCAAAAATTGAAGAAACTATCAAATCCATTTATCGTTNATGTGTGTGTGTGTAAACACAATTATATTATCAAAGTGCATTATAACTTCTTGCACAAGCAATTAAAATTACATTAAATTTAAATACGTACGCTTTTAATGAGGAATTTTGGCATCATAAATGCCTTTGCTAACATAATGTTATCAGATAGCCAAATACCAAACAGAGACATATACATCATGAAAACATACACGATTCTAGAAAACTACAAACACGCATACACATACTGAGTAAGATACATACTTATACTGTTAAAGTTTGGTTTGTTTTACAAGTGAACATATTTGTATACAGTTGTAAACAAATCTTAATTACACTAAGAAGCAAATACTTTACTAATTGTAAAAGTCCTATCTTAGCAAAGAAAATAAATTTGGCAAGTTTTCATAATACTTGTGCATATCCAGATGATAATATTTCATCAAACCTTATTTTTCGCGTTATAATTGTGAAAAAAACGATATCGCACATTTAAACTGTTCTCAGCACATATGAAATATTTCTAGCTTCGGAGTAAAAAGAAACTCCAGAAAGAGACATTTTTCAATTAATAGTGTGCGGTTGTGTTTTTTTTTTACAAACACATGTAATTAGTGTATATAGTGGTGGCTCGTCACGATTTATTAAGAGTTTTAAAACTCTTTTTAGAAAACACCTTATTTTATGTTAAGTGTGAAAGAAAAGTTGTTCGTGGAGTTTATTCCTGTTTATGTGTTTGTTGCATATATGACAATGACAATAGGTTTATTTGTACTGAAAGGCCTCCGGCCCAAAATACAAACATACATGCAGTAATAATAAGTGTGTAGTGTCTCGTGCTTTGGTGTGGTGTCGCATTTCCTTGCAATAAAAATACATAAAGTTACAATACGGTTTCATTCATGCTGGTTCAACTGAAATTCCATTATATTTATATGTGTTATTCGTTGAAATATATTCATGATATTTAATTCATCGAACATGAATACACAGTTTTCAATACTAATGACGCATATCATAAATTCGTTAACATAACTAGATACATTTAGCTTATAGATCTCTAAAAGTATGTAATTGTTTTTACATTTGCTATTGTTTTCTGACATTGTTATTTAACAAATTGTGAAATTTACGCCACAGTTCTTGAACTAATGTACCGTTCCCTGCCGAAGATGTGGAGTGATCTCATTATTAACGATACAGATAGTAAACGTAAGGGAGTTAATATCAACTTAAATACGGATCAAGGTGTCTGATCAATCCAGTATTCGATAGAGCTCTTTAATAGTTAAGGAACGATAATCGCGGATCCGAGAACACGGGTAACAACTCGTATTTTTCTTGCAGTTGGATATTTAGGACACACGTGATATCAGAATTAATTTCAATATGAAGAAGTAAATCAAGGCTGATTTTCTGTTTAAGATATTTGTTTACTTACTATACAAACCGTATGTAAGTAATCATTGTTCTTGGTTTCTTCAAATTAAGGTGCTAATTGAGCAACATGGGTTTTGTAGCTCAACTTTATGATAGAAAAAAATAAAAGATTACATACAATATATTGTGTGATTACCGGTACACTGTTAGTCACATTGATGGTCAGTAAACTAACGATTCCATTCGGTACGTAGAGCTGGTCATTATGGTTTGCAAGCTGAGGGCATGTCCGATTGCTTGCCTGTAATTCAAAGGTGATCGAACTATGCAGTTATGGTATGTACTGTACCAGATCATATTACAAAGCATTTGGTAGATCAAATTTGCATAAAGTAGTTCATACAGAAAACCGTTACCTCATGATTTGTCCTTGGTATTCGAACCATTAAATTTAATAGTTAATAACACTTATTGAACAGCTGTTCAAGTTTAATCAAGACATTTTACTGTCATAAGTGCATTTGGACTTATATTCCAACAATTTTACAGATCTGCCAAAAAAGTGTTTCACCGTTTATTGTCTCCAATAATCACCAAAAGCCCTCAAATAAAACAATCAATATGCACTTTTTGTTGTTTCCAACATTCTACAAAATATATATTAAACGCCAAAGGTATTGAACATAGCAACTGTCTTTAATTTAAGATTACGACTAATTGTACAGGGTATTCTTCCTAAAATTAAGTAAACAGTCTAGTTCAAATCAGTTTAGTCAAGCATGGCCTTGAAGAAAAAGTGTATTTTTGTACAGATAAACCCCACTGACCGTGACAGCATGCAAACAAGTTGCACTCGGTGGACGACACTGACCTTCCAATGGACACCAGGTGCAATTCGCACCCACGGTGAGTGTACACTCCCCACATCTGAAAAGGAAGAACGCATTAGTTACGTATAACTATTTTATCAGCATCACCAATCTCCTTTACAGTGATAAACTGCTGCCATAAGTACTATTCATAAACACTAAAGCTAATACTTGATTTTTTATTCATCCTCACACATACCGATTTGCAACAAATAAAGCAACATTACACAGAACAATGTTTTTACTTGAAAAAAAATACACGCGTTCGATACAAAATGGGATTGAAATGAAAAAAAAAAGAAGTGTGCAATCTCAAAGTAAACACACAATTTACCCTGACATTTTAATTGTGACGATTAGGTTTGACAGCTCAAATACACATGGAAACCATTAGTTAAAACCTTTTTTATAAAGCTCGATTGAAACCATTGACAGGACAAGTTAAGTAAATCTATTAAATATTATGTAAATTCTTCAAACCAAGTATCCTCTGTTCAAATCGATTCGTTGAAACTTGTTTATGCATGTGAAATCTGAAGTACATGTACATTTAAAGAAAAAGTCTGAGTTATGATTTCAATTATTTATTTTCCTCATCATATAAGCCGTATTTCATTCAAAGCAGGGCCGTATGTTAACCAAATATCACTTTTGAGCATTTGTTACCGATCTAAATGGAGAACCTACATCAGATGTATAGACTTTGGTCCAATTAAATGTCAACTGAGCATACTATGCACAGACAGACTAATGATCAGAGCAACGAAAATGTGATGTCTAACTAGTTCCTCCTACAAACTCGTAGAGGGGTTACAGAATTACCGAACACACTCAATAATTTGACAAGCAAAGTATATGCTTAACGTTTTCAAGCTTATAAAAAGGTTTTACTTACTTCCTGAAGTTGGAACATGAATAAAGAAGGAATGGAGCGTCAGTCTATAGAACATCCTTATTATTAACTTTTACAGCAAATTCCAGTGTCCATTGGGTGTTGTTTGGAACTAAAACAATAATGATTTAACAAACAACAACGCAAAACTATCATGAACATAAATGTCTACCATATGTCTTCCTTTGTAGCAGTGTTTGCTTTGTATTTTTAGTGATCATGTGCTTCAGCTATGAACTGGCTGAAAAAGTGTACTAATCCTGATTAAGAATACCGACAAATTGCTTTTTTCGATTCCCACACTCTCCTAATTCTCTCACCATACACTCCTCATTCCTCCTCACTGATTCCACATTCCTCTCCATTTCCTCCTCATTTCCCCTTCATTCCGCATCATCATCCTCACTGCATTCTCACTTCTTAGTTCCTATTAATAAACTCAATACTGCTTTCTATTTCTCCTAACTGCTTCCTCATTCACGCCTCCCTTATTTCACCTAAACACATATTGAACTTCGTCATTTGATAAAAAAAGCCTGTCGATACTTGAAAAGGGATCCTGATGTTGGAGTTAAACTGATCTTTGTTGTAACGCAGTTTTGATAGCCATTTACAAGTTATTCTTTTTTTGCGGTTTTAAATTTGTATTCAGTCTGTTACTTTTCAAGAACAACAAAATATCGCAAATTAACGTTTATAAAATACATTCATCTTTTAATTTTTTTCTAAGCATGTGTGCTCGTATGCCTAAAACTGTTGCTCTTATCTCAATCGTTTGCATGTCACTGCTATTGACCCTCAAAGGAAACTCAAACCGACTAACATACACACAATTGTTTAACTGCATCACATACACGTTCTTAATAGTACGGGGAACCAGTATAGAAGATCTTTAATAC
This sequence comes from Dreissena rostriformis, assembly GCA_007657795.1. NCBI lineage: Eukaryota > Metazoa > Mollusca > Bivalvia > Myida > Dreissenidae > Dreissena > Dreissena rostriformis. Next base: position 107,810 of record VMBQ01000695.1, on the reverse strand, counting down.
GCATTATGTTTTAAACGTGGTGATTAATACCATGCAACGAGTCAATGTCCCCTAATACACATATGTTTACCCGCTTTAAGTTCGGGTATTTAACTGTGTGGTCATCAATTGTTTCCAATACTAACTTTGCAAAAAAAGGGAAACAACTGCTCAATGAAATTGCAGCGTGTGTTGTTTTTTATTGTTAAGCTGTATATAGATATGACCTATTTTTTTCTATTTTGCAAAAGCGATGTTGTTAGGCGTCTAAGACTCTTGTTAATCAAATAGTACTCTCTACATCACTTTATTTGTTTAAAACGCATTCCGTTACATAATTTATAAACAGTAACACATTTAAATTATGCTATTTCATAATGAAATGTACCCGTTTCAAGTCAAGGTATTTAATTATGAGGTAAACCAATATTCCAAAGCCAATATATGCCTTCAAAGGGAACCAACTGCTCATTGACATTCAGCGACTTTATTTAAGTGGTTTCCCATTATTTATTTTCGTATGAGCAACATGTAAATAAACACAATGATTTGTTTCAATTTTCGTTTAATTCAGAGGGGTTACTCATCCCATTGACCCGAGGGAGCAAAACATTACGTCGAAAAGCACATTTCTTCAAAAGCACATATTCGTTTGGGGCATACACTCCCCTGAAAGGGCATACTAAGGGTTGGGCATATAATCATGGTGATGTTTAACACACACCCCTTCCCTTGTTTACGCTACTCATTTTTTTCAACTACACAATATTTTGGCATGCATGTATAGTAGTAATGGTGATTATACACACGATTATTTTATTTATATAAGTACCAAACAGTCCAATGTAAATAATCGCAAAAATGTATTGACTGCTTGTTACCATTTGTATTTTCCATACTGCATTTGAATTTCGATCGATTTCTGGTTGCATTTTTCATTGTTCCATGTTGCCAACGACAAAGGTGTTGATACATCGGACCATCAGGCAGACTCAGTGAAGTGGTCAGTTGAATGCCAACCTGGAATAGCAAAATGTTCACACTCCATGTGATCTGCTTTACCTACTTTTAATCTTGAAGAACACGAATAATAGAATGTTAACCATACATATAACGTGTTACAAAATTAAGGCAATAATAAAACACTACTATGACATGAGAATGCTGATGATCAGGATCGCTCACATCTGAAGTTCAACACAAACTGCCATGTTCATGGTGATGAAGACTCAGCATATACACATATGAAAGACCGACTTATACAAAAAAGACGCTTGCCCAAGGATCATTTAGGTTTGCTAAGAATCAATGCCTCGCATACTGGCAGTCTAAATATTTATGAATTTGATTGACGGTCACCAAATCAACATTTCTATGAAAGTAAAAAAAAGTCCAAACATCTAACAGGCAAAGTTTTGAAGGTTTCAGTACCTGAATATTTGAGATTATATTACGTTCTTAATGTTTGCTAACTTTTAAATCGTGTGATTGAATAAACAAATTATTAAGCTCGATATTTGTTTTATTTCAAAGAATACACGTGTGTTTGTTAAATAACACACACACACACACACACGTATTTTTAAAGGAATCAACAAAGTAGTTGAACTAAAATAAATGTCTGATCCAATAATCCATTGTTACATTAGCAAACACATTCACATTCAGAGTCCAAATGCGCGTGTTCAGACGTCTCAAGCAGTACAACTGTGGGAACACATACTATTTAACCGTTCCTGTGCCAGCCGTTGCGCCTTATGGTTCTACGTCCAATGTGATACAGGAGGTCAGGGAGGACAGCCAGCACAAGGTGAAAGTACAGAACAGTCAGACTTCCGGAAGGCACTGCAGTAACCATTGTAGGCAATAATAAATAAAAAAGTATAAAATTGGGTCAGAACAGAAAGTGCAAACCTACTTTAAAGAATGTAATATAATACTCTTTCGTCTTTTATTTAAAGTAGCTTAACATGTGTTTATGCAGTATAGGACATTTAACATAAAGCGGCATGAAACAGGTCCATAGGTCCAAGGTATAGTTTAATATTCAAGGTCAAAATTAAAATTTAGGAAATTTGTACTTGAACCGTTTTGCGGATAACAATTTTGCCAATAGATTTTCAGAATTTATCAACATGATGAAACAGAGTGTCGCACGCAAACACCAGGTCGATAGGTCCAAGTTCATGGTCACAAATTAAGATCAAATATTAGATATTTAGTTACTTTTATCAGCATGGATGGATTTTAATATTACATTACAAACGTGATCACAATTGTGAAACAGAGAGTCGCGAACAATAATCAGGCCAATGTCCAATTTTCAAGATCTAAGGACAAAGCGAGAAAATTTAATTGGAACTTTGTGCGGAGCATAATTTTGTCCAACAAGGATTTTCTAATATATTTGCATAAGTCATTAACATAATGAGACGGCGTGTCGCGAGCAAGAACCAGTTCAAGAGGTCCATGGTCACAAGGTAACAATTTGGAACTAAGTTCTTAACACATTGCCGGAGCATAGACGGATTTTCAAATAACGTGGCAAAAGTAAACGGCGTGATTATACCAATGTCAGTCGCAATAACATGGTCATTAGGTCTAAGTTCAACGTCTCAAATAAAGGTCTTGAGTTTGAATTGATGGAATTTCTAATATTTCTAATATTTGTCTCTCTTTTGTTTTGTTGAAAACTACAAGGGTTAAAATGATGCAAAAATACTACTGTATAAACACAATCAAACATTCTTGACTGCAGTTACTTTACTGATATAGGCAAAATAATCAAACCGTCATTAATAGATACATACTACCAGTTTGGTACTCGCTTTGTTCGCCCAAGACCGTCATTGAGATACGTGTGGATGTTAAAAATATACACAATGTATTCTTTTATGATTATGAATAATTTATGGTGGAGTTTACAGCCAAACTGTATGTATAAATATTTTTAAATAATAAAGTCTTGACGCATAATATATGATACTTTTACGAATCCATTCATTTTCAATTGTTTTGTTATCTGTTTTAAAATCACATAATACAACGCACATCAGACGACAGCCAGCAAGATTGCAAAACAGCAGCATTCGCTCTAAATACCACTACTAAATAATCTATAACGCCATTTTTGGAAAGCCGCCCCATGTCTATATATTTTGAAACGTTCGGCCCGGTACCACACAATATCGTCTATAAATTGATCCCGTTTTGAGCACTTTTACTTATGTTTGTAAACATTTAATGTTATACTGCTCCTTACACATAAATCCAGCATGACTAACCACATACAATTTGAATTTTGATTTCGATCCTGACAACGATGCATTTATCGTTGATATTGTTTTAGCGACTTTAACAAACCTGTAGCAGTTTTTATCCATACTTTCTCTGATGATAATTTGATGGAATATTCATTATTGCTATATTTTGCAATCAGTCTTTTGGAAGTTCATGCCCATTTAGCTTTCATTCGAAGTAAACTGCTGCATGTTTTCGTCTTTGTATTAGCTATTTTACACGAAGTGCTAACGTACCGTTCTTCATAAATGCACCATCCACACAGAGGGTTTCTACCTTCCTTTTTTTTNTTTTTTTCTGCCTTCCATCACACCAGACTTCATACAGTTGCTGCCAGGATATTCGAGACAACGTGTGCTGGCATATTTGTACAACTGGAATAAAAAAGAAACTTTAATTTAAACTGTACAATATTTTTGAAGAATAACGCAAACGCGCTGAACAAACAATATGTTATTTGCAAATATGGTCGAGCAAGCAGCCAGAAAAAGCTGAGTAGAGTTTAATCTTTGTGTTGTGAATGATGTCATAATAATCATTAAATGCGACCTGGCAATCAAATCAACTAGCAGCAAATTGTGTACCTATAATGTTCAGATATTTGATGTTGAGTTGATCAGCCACCAAAAACAGTACAAATGTGTAAAATAGTAAGAACAGGAAACTAACCTCCTTCTTGGTCATCACCAACAATGAGTGATCACTATCATTGTGCTGGTATAACCCCAAAATTGGTGAATCCGCAATTTTAAATGTGTTGTAACGCCTGTACTTTCCATCTAAACTGACAAACTGCAATGTAAAACACTAAAAAGTGAGATGAATGGCATGTAGGCTAAGTAACTTTCTACGTATGTTGTCACATTCTGTAAAATAGTTGGTAAATAATGAATAAACAATACAATATTATTCACAATAACTATAAGTTTTCTCAGTACTGCATTATCTTTCTTTTATTAAATGATTCATTTAAACATTTTAAAACAGTTTTAAAAATGCATGGACTATATGTACATATACTGCCAATAAGTACTTGGTGTTTTAGAGTGAGAATTATGTAAGGAGGTGTAAAGAAAAAGTTGTCTTTTTCCACGAACCCGACCGAACATATTTGTTTGTGCAAACCATAACTTTTTCGGTTTTCAATGTTGAGTTTTGATCATGTTTACTTCATTCTATCATTTTCGCTTAGTTAAGCATTGATTGCGAGTATTTCTCATATATGGAATAGTTCTGTATATCACTACATATTTCGCCTAAAGTGGAAAATAGAATTATAAGCATGTAAAGTCTCACGATCATCTGATATAATGCAAACTGCCACCCTAACGCGCAGCGGCAAAGATTCAAGAAGACGGAACCATTTTACAAGCTAGAACAAGATATCATTAAATCAAATCTTCTGATCAATGTTCATGATCATTGGACAAAATGTGACCTTTACAGAATTAACAATATTTAAAAAAGTTATATTAATAAAGTTGTCCTGCGCTTGTAGGCCATGTTTTTTGATGGACTAGAACCATTTTGGAAATTGGCCTAGGCATTATTAAAACAAAAGTTTTAGGATGATTGGGCGAAAATATTACATATAGAGTTTTCATAAGGCGTAACTACTGCCACATAAGAAAAACTGCCAAACACCCTTTTGACAATGACGACAACATTTTCAAACTCGGCTAATATATAATTAGAACAAATGTTCGGAACAAGATATTTTTTAAACAAGCTATTATTTTAATGTAACATACTGACATTAACTGTAACCCCTGGGTCAAAAGTTATTATCATGTGCGTAAACATGAGTAGTAAAATGATTTTTTTTGCCTATTTTACCCATTTATTTACCCATAACTTTTGACCCAGGGGTCAGATCAAAATTCCAAATAGTGCACCATCGCACATATGCTCATAGCTTCCATGTGTGTAAGTTTCAAGGTTCTAGTGCTAATAGTGTAGGATATGATAGTGTCCAGGACAGACGGAAAAAAAGCGGAGATCAATACAATATCACCACGCTTTTAAAAGCGTGGGGATAATAATGGCAATACTATGATATTACATGATGTTGTTATCCTTTACGTATGATTTATTAGATGTATTTATATTTTTTATAAATTAAGTATTGCTTGTGACAAAAGTGACGAAGATTATCCCCACGTCATTTGTCGTAATATGTAGGCAGTTGATAAAAAAATGAACCCTGTGGGGTAACCAGTTTTGACAATAGGGGCATGGTTGGGACAAAACTGCGTAGTGGAACATTATACAATGTTATATACCAAACAGTTCAGTCTCTGGTATAACACGTTTATTTTTAGAGAAACAGTTCTTTTTCAGTTATTATGCTTTATAAGTGTGTATTGACCTTTTGAACTAACAGGATGTGGGTTGTTTGTACCAAAGAGGCATGCTTGAAGAAAACGTTGTAGAGGACTAGTTTATGACATTACATACAAATAAAACATATGTGAACCGTGTCTCAGAGACAAAAATAAGCTTATAGTGTTGCTAATTATGACTAATAAAATATGATTGAACTAGAAACGTGTCCGAAAGACAATTATACACCCTTGACATGTCCCTTTACACAGAAACGAATGTTTTCCACACATAATGTAAACTATTAATACAACATATATGTACTAATCCTTTGTAACTGTTGCTACACATCAAGCCTATTTAACGAATTTGACATTGACCTGTACGCATGCGCCATACTGCATACTTATATAACATGTAAAGACAATGCACAAACTTCAAGTGTTCTCTGTGACCCGGACCTTAAAGCGACTGACATGATTTGTTTCGCGCGACGCATCGTCCAGATAATGTGATTATTTGAGTCTATGTGTTTCTTATTCAGAGAAATGCACAAACTGCAAACACCAAGTGTCCACTTTTGCCTTAACCTTTAGCGAGCGACATGGTTGTTGCACGCGACCCGCTGTCTTGATACAATGGCCATTTGCGCAAATTTATTTTGAAATCCAATCATTGGACAACAAAATGATGAGTCGGACATACATTTGTACTTTCACTATATACATATAAGGAACCTGCAAAATGTCAACAGTGAAATAAACCTTGAAGCGAGCGAGATGTTTGTGCACGCGACACGTCGTCTTGATATGATGATTATTTGTGTTTCGGAAATCCCATCATTCACAACAAAGTTATGAGCCGCATACGAAATGTCCCACACAAACATATACACAAACAAACCCACAAACACACACACACAGTGTGTTATAAAGGATAGGTAATGTATGGTATTTACTGTCAAAACATGTGAAAGTATTGGATAAAACACAAACAATACTGATAAATGTTCATCTTAAATTATTATTATGTTGCTGTTTAAAATAAATTCATATCATTGTATTGACTTGTTTAGCAATCAACATTACAGACTTGCAGGTTGGTCGGGACGCCAAAACTGGAGGCCAGGCTACTGTGCGATAAACGGACTCAAACTTTTGGTGATGCAATCTAATTCCTTTTTCTTGAAAGAAAATTGTAGATTATTATATCTCCTCAGCGGAAACACGTTACAGCTCATGAGTGACACCTTTTTTACTATTTAGTGTAATAATATATTTTAATTACCTGAAGCACAAACCCAGACGTGGTCCCGACTGTAAGGACATGCCTTTCATTCAACACAGAGCCATGCATGGTGACCATTAATCCTTCTTGAATGAATGAGTTTGCTTAAAATTGCATTGGCAGAACAGTCTAGTCAACTGAGTAGAACATTTCTGGATCATATGGATTGGTACTATTTAAGTCCTCTCTACGTAGTTCCGCTGCTGCGCCTGTCTAAAATGAAGTTTGAATTTCAGTATCGAATAAAATTATAGTTTATGCAAAACAATAACAACATGATGTTTGTAAATAAGCTTACCAAAGCCAATTTACTGTCAGGAGGCTTTTCAAAATAACTTTCAAACGTGGTCCCTGAACAAGTCTTATTTATGGAGTTTATCCATGATTCCACAGCCTGCTTGTTTATATCGGCCAATGGTTTGGTGCACAGGATGCTGTCGTTCCCACTGGTATCCGTTGTGAAGGTTGCTGCAACAGTTTGTGTACCATGGATGTGTACAAGAATGGCATCCTTCAATATCGTGTATGCTTTTCCGGTGTTATCTTGACATTCTATTACAAAGTATGTGTAAGATTGCAATGGTTTGGAAAATCTGTGATTCAGCCTGGCCACTTTGGAAATCATTTTTGTTTGATTACGAAACTGAATCTGATTTGTGAAAAAGTAGCTGTAATGTCCATTTCTGAAACTGGCGACATATCTAATGATGTAATTGTCTTTATTTAAATAAAGATCACTACTCTTGGAAAAAGAATTTAATGTCCACATACTTATGCATAAAGATTTATTATCCCCATTTACTGGGACACCCCTTGAAGGAGTTGTTGCAACTACAAGCTGTGTACTGGTGTCATTTAAATGAGCTTGAGTTGGGTAATCTTTGTCTGTTGACACAGTCAGACCTTTCTCCACTTGTTTGTTTCCTGTTGTCACAATATAAGAACTATTCCGTTTAACAGTTAAACTGTCCAGGTCTCTGACTTTACACAGTCCTTTGTCCCCACTACTACACTCAACAAGTTCGTTGGCTTTGCTGTTTATCAGCAGTATCTTATTCACGTTTGAATCACAATTTTCACTACAGATTGCCACTCTCTTTTCACTGAAAAGGTCGGTATTAAACCTATACACATACTTATTACCTCCAACGTACAGTTTGTCGTTGTAAACAAACATCTCGTGAAACTCCTCCCCACTGGCTGATGTTATGTTTGTCTGTGCTCCACATTTTATTGCTAACACTGTCACAACCTGTAGAAATGAGATTGTTAGATGATCCATCATTCCATCATTAATAAGTTTGTATTTGTTTAATATCTGAAAAAAAAAAAAAAAAAATGTTGTTTAGTTATAGAGCGAGTATTTGTAAGACAATATACACTGTAAGTATATTATTAACAAATGTAAGTATATTATTAACATTATTTCCTTTACATGGACTAGATATACTTATATAAGTTGCTTTAGATGAACACTTTTATTGCACTAATCACCTCCTTTTCATCAAAAAAGTTACTTCATATTATATTTTATTCAATGTCTACCAACAATTCTCATTATGCTTCTGATATTTTGGACATAGTTATCTCGTATGTGTACCCGTAGTCGTGGCAACATTGGCATACATGGGAAAACTGTGGTACATTTTCATTATTGTGTGGTGTTGTTTCGATTAAGAGTGTGTATCTAGTATAAGTAATATAAATTGCAGCTGAAGAAGACTGCAACATATCCTCTAAAAAATCGACCCACATGTTCAATATTCACACCATTGCAAAACATATTAAATATCTGTTAAACTTTACCAGAATATGTCATATCAAAATTGGCGACAGTGCTACCTAGGCTTAATATTGGCTCAATATAAAGAATGTTCTTAACCGTCATTTTGAAGAAAGAAAAAAACAGGGGAAGCAATCCCCTGCACCTGCTTTATAAACATTTTTTTCAAATAAAAGAATTAAACGCATTGTATATTACATAAATATGCATTTCAGGGCTTGTTTCACTTTTTAGACATACGCCGATATTCGGCATCTTCTCAATTCAGAAAATTACGTCGTTTTCAAACTTTTGCGTACTTCTAAATGTATGAGGTCCTTCCACCTTTGAGGCTGTATTATGTTAGGACGCGGCGTGTGTCCAAGCACTCCTGTATATTTCATTCAAAAAGATCACAAAAGTCAGGACAAATTTTTTATTATACCAGCAATGTCAAGCTATATTGTTTTTAATGAAAGATATTTATTTTAGTTTTGGTGTGGTCTGCTGTGACGGGAAACCGGAGTAACCGGACAAACTCAATTTGCCCGGTATGGCGACCACAAACTAAAGCTTGCATGCGCCAGGAGCGGGGTTAGAAATCTAATGAGAAGCGCATGTACCAAACACTGCAAGTTCATATAGGCTAGCAGCGGTTTTTATGTGTATTTGTTTCACCTCCATAAGTGTTAGTAATGGGTAATAGCACATTGACATGCATAAACTGCCCTGAACTTGTTTTACTTGGTTTAGAACGCTACTTACAGATTGTTATCAGACTCTTGGGTTTACTTATTTTACACAGCTCAAATTAAGTGTGGTCATTTACAGTACTTGGTAGAAGTCGACAGTTCATAATTTATAGTTAGTTTGTATCAAGTGTATAAGAAGTCATAATTTAACGGTGGTTCGATGTGTTATTTTAGAATTGCAGATGTCAAAGTATTCCCAATGTTCACGAAAGCAAGCACTACACCACCAAGCTAGATAGGGACGGGTTAAACATGATTTATCCTCTCCTCATGTTGGTCATTTGTAGTAAGTTATTTTTAAACTGCACAATAAATTAAAAAACAGTAACAATCCGGACAAGCTGTGTTCTGCCCGTATTCGACCTTTGAGGCAACGAGACAGCTGTAACACGCGATATATCTTCTCATGATGGTGCACGCAAGCGCACACGAAAACATACACATACGCACATACACTCGAACATTGTGACTACTTAATCGAGCTGTATGGAAGCGGGGTCGACCCAAAAACAGTTGCATTCTTATAATTCAGCCAAATAAACACGTTTTTTTTTCGAACTCTTCATTTTAAAAATTTGTTAATTCGATACAGATTATTCGGAAAGGCCAAATGTTAAGCTGGATGTAATTGATAACACAAAGGTTGCTCTAAGCAAGGACATATTAAAAAGCTTAACTGCCATATGACTGGACTGTTAAACTTTGCATTGTCAGTTGGAACAAAAACCCTACAACGTATGGGTGAGTGGCCTCATTAAATAAATCGTATGGCCCATTGGACATACCTGTTATACAAATAGGACTATAGTCCATGTTCCTGGTATGAAATTAACTCTTATTTCTGATAACATTATATTTTACTATTGTTTAAGCTTGTCAAGAAAGGTTTTCGGAAAGTTTACTTACCCAAAATGACAAAAGGGAAATACACAAGAAAAGAAACATAAAAAAATGCTATAAAATGTTATTTCCCTAACCATTTTCCCAGTGTGGATGGAGTCAAGTACATATCATTCAGACTACTGAGATCTGCTGTGATTAAAAAGTTGTCAACAGCCACATACAAGCAACATGTTAAGTGTCCCATTATAAACATCTTTAAACACAATGTACTGCATAAGGACCTCATCAATGACACCAAGGGGAAGTTATAGTGAAACAATTCATATACTAGAATGAAGTTAAATATAGCTTTTTTCTTACTTGTTTGACTTAAAATAGTGATTTTATTTTTGTTTTTGTTTTATTAAGTTACTCGATTTGTAAAATATAATGATTAAAACTCTGTGTACCGACAATATTATTATTATTATTATTTTTTTATTTTTTTAGGGGGGGTGGTCTCATAAGGTGCATGTATATGTTTTCTATTTTTATTTTCAGTCAGTCAGTCAGCCAGTCAGTCAGCCAGTCAGTATGTCAGTCAGTAGGTTAGTCAGTCAGTCAGTCAGTAGGTCAGTAGGTCAGTCAGTCAGTCAGTCAAATAATCATTCAATCAACAATCCAATCGATGAACCGATGAGCATCGGGCGCAACCGGCAGGCGTTAATATATATACATGTATACTGGTTAATGTTACACTAGAAGAATCCACAATCGTTCTGTTACAACACATACATTACTTACAAAATATGTTTTGTTTTTTTTTATGAGAAAAGCTCATATTCAATTTATTATCAAATTGTAAAATCAGAAATTCATATCGCGGCGTCGATGGAAAATAGGAAAGGGGATCATTCAGCGAAAATACCTACACACGAATAGAAACATGTTGTTGAAAACTAATTGATATGCTGATTTGTCTTTTAGATAATGAAATGTAAATCATACCTCGAACTAAAATATCTCCGTTTGTAGTCGTTGGTGCATCGGAGATAAATGAATTACTTCATGAAAATCTCGAATGTTATAAATTTTGTCGAAGACTGCGTTGTTTAAACTTCCGATTCTTGTTTTCCGTTTCTTAAAACTATATATGCTCACTTAAAATTAAAAAGGGATGATGCCCTAATATTAAATTTTGATGTTAATGACCAAATTAAACCATCCACTTCAAAATATGTGTTTTTTTATTGTAAAAATGGATCATATACAGCGTCCGCTTTGCTATTGGAAAGTAATTGTCGCCTGCGTAGGAGAATATGTATCTATGAAAAGTATCGCTTTCCTCCCAGGATCCGGACTTTCGATATAATCGAGTTACAATAAGTTTAAAAGAAATGGCAGTGTATATTACTGTAAAACCGGAAGCGAATCTCGTGCATACATGTTGAATCCCGAAAATCAATACTATACAATGTACTTAAATTTAATCTAAACATACAATTTAAAATAATTCACATCCTTATGACAACGAACACACTATTCATTAAAACCCCTACTAAANAAAAAAAAAAAAAAACACAGTATAAAAACAGGTGAAAATCACGATTAGAAAAATGATTTTTCTATCACAAATCGATAGTATTAAATTATGGAAGGGAATTTCAGTAAAAAACACATTCGTGTATATGACTTTTCTTGCGCATAACTGACTTATTATTGCGTATTGAATACTTTAGTATTTTAAATTATAAATCTGTTTTATGATTCTTACAAGTTCTTACGTATATATTTTAATTGTATTCGCAATACCGACGTATACAAGTTGCAACTTCGTGATTAATTGCAATTGCACGATTATATTAGCCTCGCTCTTTGAAAAGGGGGTCGAATGCATTTGCGTAAAGTGTCGCCCAGATTAGCATGTGCAATCCGCACATGCTTATCAGGGACGACACTATCCTCCTAAACTGGATTTTCACTAAGAAGAAACATATCACAAAAGCGGAAAGTTTTGTCCCTGATTAGCCTATGCAGACTGAACATGCTAATCTGGGACGACACTTTACGCACATGCATTTAGCCCCCTTTTCACAGAGCGAGGCTCTTATGTATTCAATTTAATAAACCACGCTCCCGCACAATCTAATTACAGATAAACTAATAACGCTTATTGAATAAATATTTGCAAAATAGTAATTTTCTTACTAAGCCGTTAATAACAAAACAGCACAGAAAGTGTACAATATTGATGTATATAGGTTGATGTTCTGCTCTCTATTTTATAGCTATAGCTATAGCACGTAAACTTTGTCTAAGTGATGCATTATAAAACCAACAACGCCGTGATGGCCCTGAAGCAATCATCTGAGCTCAAGGTCCATCGATTGACGAAGACTTGACCCGTTAACATAGTTTTTCACACACTTGACCTAGAAGTCGGAATAGGGTGATAAAAATAGCTCACTGTGAGTACTTCATGCCCTGTTGAACTAAAATGATATTTAGTTCATGAAGTACGCAACATGTTTCAAACGATTGACGACAATACAATAGTTTGCGTTCAAAGTATAATATTTTCCTTAAATCGTGATTTAAGGAATTTCTCATACATCATTTCATAGGGAAATTTTAAAACGAGTTTATAAAAGTATGCCTAGTAAGATGCTTAAAATTGTGTGTAAAAACTTGTCTATACTTACTTATACATGAATTCTGGATTTCGATCTGGAGTTTCTATGGTCATTCTATACTTAATATAATCTTACTTGGTAAAAAGCTTTATCAATATAAAGGTGTGTGTTGCATAGACCTATCTTTAGCACCCTTCCTCAATGATGTGTGTTTGCTTTTCCTGAACTATGTTTACTCCAGTGACATACATATACTAATATTATAAAAGAAATCGCCCTACGCTAGCCGATGCTTTAGTCTTAAATCGTGTTTGTTTGTTAGACAAAAAGGTTAGATGTTATGCAAACTAAAACATTTTGCAAAAAACAATTAAAGGTACTAGTATAAAAAAACAAAACTCTTGATGAAGAATAAACATTCAGGCAATAACTGCATTCTTTTATTCTGTGATGCAATCTTGCCACATCAAAATTTAGTACAAATGCACGTAACAATATGATTGTGTTTTTTTTCAAATATGTAATAACAAAAGGTCCAGACAATTGTCTAGACCATTATATCCATTCTCTATCATGCTTACATGTCTGCCATAAGAAAGCAGGACACACACACAAACTAAAATATACATAGTAGTCATAGCCGATGTACGGGTCATCCGATAGAAACTCCATTTGTTGGAAACAAACACCATTGATTACTTCCCAGCACCGTCCGTATTTCCCGGATGCATGAACTGTTGTGCCCTGATGCCTTGACATCTGCCAACGCTGCCATGGCGAACACACCGGAAACCAGGCTGACAACGTCTTGCACAGAGTCCAGCAGGATTCCCGTGAGCCACTTGACTCAGTAGCAGGGTGACGACCAACATGCACATCAGGTAACGCATCATCGTCTTAAGGTGAGAATAAGAAGCTATCAATAACCGCTAAGAAGCAATGTTGCGCATTAACAATATAATAAATTACGCTTCGACTTCTCTATCATGTGCTCATGATGAAGTTATTATCAGTAAAGACAATAAATGTAATCAAGAGTCCGATATGCGATCATTATTAACCACTTACTTATCTCTAAGGCAATAAGATCATTTATCGTCATTATCATCGCATGACTTGCTTATTAACAAAGCTAAAAGCCTAAATAAATACTGCCAATTGAACACATGATCCGAGTTTGAGTAGTCAAACACGTGAACAACTTTTGTTAAAATGTAAAATGCGGACAGAGCAAAGACAACAAATATGATAGTGACACATTTAATATTTGTAAAACTTAATTGTATGTATTTAGTAAAAATAATCACGTATATATCACAATGCTTATTAATCCAACAATTGTTACAATGATAAAGCAAGTACACTTACTAGAATTCAGTTGCAAATAATAGCTTCCTAATCAATGTTGATCAGGATTATAAGCGCTATTTTATTTTTTTCCTTTTTTATATACAACTCAAGTACCATTATTCGTTCAAAGAAAGTCACTTAGAAATAACTAATTGTTCGATAAGAATACCATTCGCAGTACACTTATCACTTATGTTACGAAAGCGAAACACAGCAACAATATTATAATGACAGCGGTCGATTGATACTCCTTTGACTCAAGAGCAATATTAGTGTTCACTTGAAATAACAAAGAAAGCTTAATTTCAGTCCTAGTTGGTGGAAAATACACTCATGAAAAAAATAGCCCTGGAGTTTAAGAAGTGTGCTAGGTCGGTAGTTTGCATAAATAAACATAAAATGATATGAAAAGGACATACTACGCATTTTTGAAAGCTGTTGGCTATTTGAACTTTTTCTTAATTGCTTCAAACACTTTCATTACCCTGTTAAAATAGCATATTCTACGCTACCCAGCATATTCAAATTATTTCGTTGTTGCTCTCGATTGTTGCTTTCTTATTGTTTTTACTCGAAATAAAACCACGATATGAACACGTTTATGAGAAAAAATGTTCTGTTGGAATTGTGTCACCAAAGCACCGTTTCAGTGAGTGTCAATGAACCACTTTCCGGTTACAATTATTTGAAGTATATTATAGTGACCTGCTTCGTAGCTTCAATACAACCATGTATAAATAAACTTTGGAAAAAAATAATCCATAAACCTAGATAACATAAGTTAAAGCAATTACCACAAAGTATGTTCATCTACCAAGATACAATTAAAGTATTCTTTTATTATAAGGGTCTGGTAAGGTTAAGGTCTTTTTTATTATAATGTCACCACTATTGAAAGGGCCAGCCAATCTGACTTATGAGACACTTTTTGCGGGTTTACCATGTACCTCCCAACTCCTATCACTTTGTCAGGCGCCAGGCGGATAGAAGTCGATAACCATTCATGTTTAACGCTCTCGGCTCACGAGCCGGCCTAATCGGAACAAGTCCCATTACAAACATCCATCCTTAGACAAACGCTCCCATGGGGCTCGAACCTACGACCTCCCGATCCCGAGGCGGACGCCTTATCCACTATGCCACGGCGACCGGTTATATGTTGCCATACATTATTCCATTTTACCCTTCCTCGTGTACTAAAACTAAAAGGTTAAAACATTGAAATAATATGACATTATCGACCGGTGTCATAGAGTTGGAAAACCCACCACCCGGAAAACATTGTGATATAATTGTAAAATTTGCCACTTACAGGGCTAGCAAAAGTCTACAAATCCCGCGCGCTGCTAAAACATAATTGGTAACCGAACACGTTTATGAACGAAGACCTTACACGAAAACGAAGTTCGATGCTCCTTAAAGCTAGACAACTCGTGAAAAAAAGTCATCTCATTGGTGCTTGGTCGTCTGATGGCGACATTCTTGTTAGAGACTCTGACTTCAAGATCCACATAATTGACAGTGAGCGTGACCTGCACTCGCGGTATAAGTAATTAGTTACTATCATGTTTATTGCAAAGTCTTATACAAAGACTATATTTAATTAACATTATATTATAAGCAATGTCAGGATGCTTATTACAAAGGGAATGGTAAGAGCAAATTGATTATATGCAAGTTTTTTTTTGGAATAAGAATGTATATGTATATGCTTGCATTACAAACACAAATATTTTATTCAGTGTCTTATAAGTATTATGGTCATTTACGCAGTGTGTTTTTTTTCTTCTTCATATTCTTGTGGTTTATGTGTAAGTGTGTTGTCTTGGCTATGAAACAACAAGTTTCATTGTTAAAACTCTTCTTGCTGTCAATGCACGTATTTTCTGCAGTGAGCACGTTTTACCCTTCTTGATTTTGCACTTATAAGCTTAAGAGCGTATTATCACGCTGTTCACGTTTCCTATTGAAATGATATGTATTTGCTTACACCTCTAGGATTATTTTTACGCAAGTAATCCTTATGTCAACATAAATAATTAGTAAGCGTTGACACTAATTAATGTCAATCCGTTTCGGGCTTTTATTGCCAGCTCACCGGTAAACAGTCTAGTTTAGAATTATAATCCAAAACGAGAGACAACTGCACCCGAATCTTTGATGATTGAAAATTAATCACACGGATTAACTTTCCCTGGTGTGAAATCTAAATGTGCCCAAATTGCTTTTGTCCAAAGGGTTTATTTATAATGGAACCAATTTAAATCTATAACGCAAATACCGCGTATTGAAAGGTCATTTATCTGCACCTTTCTTTTGCTGTTGCTATTTTTTATCGAACTATTTATTTTGCAGCTAGTCGACTCATCAATTTCTTGACTTGTTCAGTTTTTGTCATGAAACTCTTTAGTGTAAAAGCACCATATTATGACTAAATGTCCAATTTATTACACATACATTTTGAGCACTACTATGCTGCAATCAACCGATTTTGTTTTAAATTTCTCGTATGATTTTGTGTTGTTTCCCAAAGCTCATTTTTAACATGTCATTCTGTCTTCTAACCACCATATTTCTCATATGTTATTATGCTTTTTTTCTCAGTCCTGTTCAAGTCATTCATTAAAACTTGTGACGTAATTGCACATCGTTCGTGGGTGAACACACAGTAACAAACACAGTTCATATCTCTTTTCATCGCGAATTATTTCTTTTGAATAATTTCTAAAACAAAGCTTGCTAATGTTCATGAAATACAATCTAACAGCGCGGCGGCCAATATGGCCGCCACGACACGAAAGCGTGACTGCTCTTCTCGATTGTCAAGCTAGGACTGTCCTTTACAGAAAAATGAAAATTCAAAAATGACCAAACAGGCTGTATACATGTTATGATTGGCCATTATAAATATATCGGTTGACCGACTCTCTTATGTTCCGATTTAATGAAGCGGTCGGCAGGTACTAGACAGAAATTATCCAATATTTTTGATAGCTAATTAAGATTAAATTTCCCGAGGCAATTGTCGACCTTCAAGCCAAATTGTTGATTTAACGTATTTGCATTGTACTTTTAAATATGCCTTTTGGGGTTTTGTAAGATTTCGCTTTAATAAGTATATTTGACCATATCAATTGATGTTCTTTATAGTTGAACTAGATTGGGAAAATACAGTTATACTTCAATAAAAAAATTATTTAAACTTTATTAGATATTCTGTCTGTACTGGCATCTGTTATGTACTGCCTTTAGGTAAGGTCATAACTGAGTGCATTTGAATGTTAACATAATAAAGTTCTATTACTATTTTGCAAATATTGAAATTAAGATTTTATTTAAACCATTATATTCAATTAAACATCTATTACATTATATTCTTTATAATTTAACATTTATTGACAATCTCCAAAATTCAAAAATTCTATTTATGAAATTATGGTTCTTGCGATAAAAAAAATGTATGAACAATTTTCTACGATTATTTATTTATAAATACTAACAGACAGCTATGTTACAAACTATGTTGCTGCCAACTTCTCTTGTTCCACAGCCGGATTGGTTTAAACCCCCTTTATTGATAACCTTACTACCTAATGGGTTATGATGTTACTCAATACAGAATGGCTTTTGGAATTTTAACTTAAGTGTAAGGATGTGTCGTCAAAAATATACTATCAGCTTTAATTTTACTCGTGAATTGATACACTTTATGTCGAGTCTGCAAAGATTATCGCAGTTGGCAATTAACAAATACCTAAATTCGTTGTCCGTATGTGCGCTTATTGTTGTATGCGCTGATCGTATTCGTTTTATTTTACTTCTGTCTGGTGATGTCGAACTTTATCCAGGCCCTCAGAACGGTGCCTTGGGTCGACTTAATCTTAATATAAGATCGATAAATAACTACATTTTGACATTATGTGTTTTACGGAAACCCATTTAACCGAGGTAATCAACGACGAGCAGATTCTAATTGATGAATTAAATCACTTATTATTTCGTAATGATTTTTCGAGACATTCAAGCGGCATAATAGTCTATGTAACAGTCATTATTATCGAGGCGTATGCTCGACCTTGAAAATCACCATCTACAAACATTTGGCTTGAAGTTAAATTGCATAATTTCAATACTCTGGTTTGCTGCTTTTACCAAACGCGTAATGCTGATGTTACTTATTGGAATGATTTTGAAATCATGATTGATAGAGCGCTTGATTTAAACCAGAACGTTATTTTGCATGTCCCATAAATGAGGACCAATTTAAACACAATTATCGCCTCTTTCAATCAGTATCCCTGTATAATCTGCACAACATAATCTCTCAAGCGACAAATACTGCTACTCTAAGTGATCCGATACTAATCTCGGATACCATTTCATGTTTGAACAGTGAAGTAATACCTATCCCTCAAACCGAAAGTGACCACCATGCTAATGCCATTCATGTGACAATTCTTTTAATAAACAGCAAACCGATTCAAGAAACATTTGGTTGTACAACTTTGCCGATTTTGAGCGACTTAACAATCTTATTACATGCACAAACTGGAAATTTATCCATGATTCTAATGTCACCGAAGCAACTGTTCTGTTTACGAACAAAGTTATCGAACTGATGAAACTTTTTATTCTAAATAAACTTGTTACAGTGCGACCTAATGCTAAACTATGGTATGATTCATCTATAAGAACGATTTCTCGTAAACATGATAAACAAAAACATATATCTATAGACAATCCTACTACTGCCATCTGGAATAAATATCAGCAACTTCGAAATAAGGTTAATAACACGATACAACATGCGAAAGAACAGTTTTATTCAAACCTACAAACATCTCTTGAAGAACTAAACACTTCAAATCCAAAAAATATTGGAAAACACTTAAGCAACTTATAAAAACAAATTCTCATCCGAATTTGATACCACCCTTACAGTAAATAGACTCTGACGGCAACCTAATGCTACATATGCCAGAAATTGACAAATCAGATTGTTTAAACATATACTTTGCCTCTATTGCGTCGTTGAATGACTCGACTGGTGTTCTTTCACAATTCATCGATATTTCTAACGCAAAATTGTATAACCTGTCCATATCTGAATCAGAAATTATAGACGTTATAAAATGCTTAATAACAAATAAAGCCGTCGGTTGTGACCTTATAAGTCATATTGTCCTTAAGAAAACGTGTAATTCTATTGCTAAGCCATAGTGTATCCTTTTTAACAAATCAATTAACAAAAGGACTTATCCCAGCCAATGGAAATAAGCGATTGTAATGCATCTATTAAAAAAAGTGGGGAATCGAATAATTCATGTACCTTCCGTCCTATCTCGTTGTTTAGCTGCACAGACAAGCTGATGGAGAGAGTAGTTTATTAATATTTATATAACCACCTGCTTGCTAACAAACTGATATACTCTAACCAGTCGGACTTCCTAAAAGGTCACTCCACAGTCGCTCAATTAATCGATATTTGTATCAAATAACGAAAGGCATTGATGAAAAGAAACTCACATGCATGGTATTCTGTGATATTTCAAAAGCGTTTGACCGCGTCTGGCACACTGGGCTACTCTTCAAACTAAAACAAAATGGAATTAATGGACATTTACTCAATTGGATCAAACGTTATCCAAGGAGTCGCACTCAAAAAGTCGTGGTGGGTGCATCAAACGTTAGATCTGTTCTTGGCCCATTATTTTTTGTTTATGCAAACGACATAGTTTAACACCTGTATTGTACTGTCCGCCTTTTTACCGATGAAACTTCCCTTTCATGTACTACCTAAAATAATTCTAACATTGAAATTGTTCTGAACCATGACCTACAAGTTATAAGTTACTAGGCAAAACAAAGGCTCGTAGATTTTAATCCACATACAACCGTAGCTATGTTATTTTCATCACACCATGCCGGTCCCCAATCACATCTTTTATTAAATAATGTACTGGTCAATTTTGTAGAAAACCATAAACACCTTGGCCTTACACTCAGCTCAAACGGTAAAAGGCACGATCATATCATTAACATAGTTAAATTGTCATCACAAATACTTTGAATTATTCGAAAAGCTAAATACTAAGTCTCTAGAATCAAAATCAAATTTATATTTCCCACCTACGATGAATACTGAGTATGCATGTGTCGTTTGGGATGGCTGTGCGCTTTACGAAAAAGCAATGTTAAATAAAATACAAAATGATGCGGCAAGAATAGTCACGGGTCTAAAAAATCTGTGACATTTTCTTACTTGTATTCAGAAATTCACTGGCATAGTTTAGCCGAGGGTAGGAAGTATCTCATGTCCAGACTATTAACGAAATTTACTAGTAGTAACTCTTTTTCAATAATCTGCTGGAAACATGAGGAACGCAAATGATTATGTAATCGTTACTAGAAGAACGGAACTTTACTCACGTTCATTCATTACGTCGGCTATCGACCTATGGAACAACTTACCTCGCGACATAAGATTAACAGATTATATATCACGATTCAAAGGTAAACTAAAACAATTAATTCTCCCAATTGTCGAAACTCCATTATATTTTCATGTCGGTGATAGAAAATCGTCTATTGTACATGCTCGACTTAGGAATGACTGCAGCGACTTGAACTTGCACTTGTTCACCAATCACTTACAACTTTCAACTGTATGTGAATGTGGAGAAGTTGAATCGGTGTATCATTTCTTCTTTATTTGTTCATTTTATTCTGTACAACGTACAAATCTTTACGAAATTCTACATGCAATAGAACCTATAAACTGTAATACAATGCTGTTTGGTAATAACATGTTTGATAATGACACCAACTTTGTCATATTTAAAAATGTTCAGATATTTATCACGACGACAAAGCGTTTTTCATAATGTTGTTGAAGCACAAAGTTTTTATTTTTCTGGACAGGACTTCAGTATGTACTGTATGTAAAAGTGTTTTATTTCCAATTCTTTACAAATATTTTTTTTCATTGTTTTTCTTGTGCACTTTTTGTCTTTTCTTATGACAAATGTACTTTTGACCATGTAACATAGCGCTTTACAAAATCAGGTTATCTTCATCAACATGCAATGTCAATAACAAAACAGGGAAAGGCCATTACTAATGTTGTTAGAACTTAAGATCCTACTTTTTTTTCAAAATAGATGTATTTCTATGTTTATTTTGTATTTGTGTCAACTGGTATTGTGATTATTTTGGAAATAAAATATGTTAAAATCAAATAATATGAGGAATTTATATTATTAGCATCGTCAGCACAGCATGTCGTTTTACCATTTCCATACGAAAGGCAGAAATTGACCTCTTAGGTTTACCTAGATCTTTGAGTTAATGGGACGATTGTTACACGCGACGCGTCATAAAAATGATGGTGAACATCTGTGGTAAGTTGTTTTAAAATTGCAAGCTGAATGACAAGTTGCCGATAAGCTCGGACTTTTATTTCCGTGAATGCAAGCACCCACGTAAACATGCATACACACTTGAACATTACGATTGCCTTATCGAGCTTTATGGAAGCTCGATCGACAAAAACATCATTATCATTTTTGTAATTTAACCAAATAAACACGTCTTTATTTCGGACACTTTACACATTTGTAAATTCGATGTTGGCTGCGTGTAAGTATTAACTCAAACGTTGATGTTGGTTTGGTCAGTTTAAAGCTTAACTACCAGATGATTAGACTGGTAAATTTTAAATTGTGATTGGAACAGAAACAGAAACCCTGCAACATGACGTTTGTGTGTATGGCATCATGAAATATTTCGTATGACTAATTAAATCACGTCTTATACAAGTAGGGCTATTGTCTAAGTTCCTGGTATAATATTTTCTCTTTTTTTCCGATTATATTATCTTTTACTAGTGTTAAAGCTTGTCCAGAAATATTGTTTGTGGAAAGTATACTAACGAAAAATAATGAAAGGGATATACCCAAGAAACGGAACATCAAAATGTGCTTTAAATGGTAATTTCACTAACAATCCTAGTGTGTTAAGAGTCAAGTACACATCATTCAGACTGCTGAGATCCGCTGCAATTAGGACGTTTTCAAGAGCCACATCCTAGAAGCAGGTCAAGTGTCCCATTACAACCATCGAAAACACAATGTACTGCAGAAAGCGCTATTAAAATAAAGGCATGTTTAGTGAAATAGTTCACATCCTAGAATACAATGAAATATAGCTTTTTTCTAACTTGTTTGACTTAAAATAGTAAATGTTGTTTTTGTTGTTTTATTAAGTACTCGATTCGTAAAAATATAATGAAATAACTCTGAGTACCGAAACATTCGTTTTTTTGTGTGGGTTTCTCATAAGGTGCAATTATATTTTTATATTTTTTCTCTTCCGATTGGACTTCTTAAATAGCTTACTATAACAGCCATATTTACCCATAAAACACAACATCAACCGCCGTGGACAAGTATGATTCTTTAAATAAAGCCATTCACTGTGATTAATGACGATCAGAAAACAATTTTGTTATTTGTATAACATGAGTTTGCGCACTTATGCAAACTATTTATTAAAACTAAATTGAATTCAGTATTGTTTGTTTATTGATACCAAGGTATACATTGAATAAATCTAGCACTTATTCCAGACAAAATATCAATAATCTACCTTCAATGGACTGGTTAAATGTCTACGAATTCCAAAGATTCCTCGATGTTTGCCTATGACCATAGTAACAACCTCGTAAATGGAAAAGAGTCGCGTCCATGCGTCATTTGTAGCAAATAAACAAGTGAAATATCCTTACTTTCTAATCGATGATCCAGCAATTACACACACACACTAACACACTTTACAAAATACGTAGAGAAGTAAAAATAAAAGCAATAACTAATATTTGGTAAAATTTAACCATTTAGACAATACCACACGGCTGAGCTGGGCCAGACGTTTATAATCGGCCTGCTGCCGTCATAACGGCCCGAGGGCCTTAGCCCCGAAGGCCATTATGCGGCTTGGGCTGATTAAAGACGTCCGGCACAGTTAAGCCGTGTGTTAGCGTTTATATTACATATAGTTTTATTTTGTTCTTTCACCTAAATTTATAATCAAACCAGCTTTCCGTTATTTTATTTTCATTAAATTGATTACGCAATTTATGACACATCTCGTGTGACGTAATTTCTGTGACGAAACACACCAGGTTTAGCTAGAATTTCTGGATGTTAAGGACAACTATTCGGACGTGATTGTTTATTTAACAATAAAATATTGTTTAAAGTATCGAACGAATCCCAAAAGTATTTCGGATTGTATGTCTGTCATGCATAATTGGATACTTCAATAGGAATAAAAAAGATAGCTCCACCGGTCATTCTATTTTGTAAATCGGTGGTCAGAATAGATAGCATTCGACACAAACGTTTCGAACAAATAGAGTGGTGTAACCTAAAAATAAACGTTAAGATTAATGGATGGAAGAACGGAAAAAGGAAGTGCATTTCGTTATTATTTTATTGTTTTAAGAATTGAAAAACGTTGTCATTGAGGTAAGCGTGTCGGTTACTAAATTGTGTGCATTGTTGACTCGTGTTTAATTTCAAAGAGTGTCATTATTCTAATCTTCAGTATTAAACAAGGAAGTTGTGATCTTCATGCAATCAATTTAGTAAAATAGCGATAACGACAAATGTGTTAGATCAAGCTAAACAAAAATACAGTAGAAGCTTCATAACATGACCAAAAGCGATGACATATTTGGTGCAAATAGGGTTATCTGCATAACAGTGTTGCTGAAGGGGTACCTGTAAGTATACCGGGTTACCCAAAAGTATTTGAAAATCGGTGTAGGGTGAAGTATACTTCAAAGTACCCGGGGTAGGGGGAAGTAGTACCCATGGGGAACGTGACCCATTCAGCGTGTTACTTGTAACATATTTTTTTTAATTTTAGGCAAAATTGAAACTCGAGAAAGAATATTTAGGGGATAGTGTTTGTTAGCATCCGCTAAGTCTCTTTTCAAGTCAAATTACCAATCGCAAAACGATACAAGAAAACACATACAACACATGCCCACATCATACAAAAATGCTCATAAAATATTAAACTTGTGGTATGGATTTTTTTTTAATCAGACTTAAATTAAATGCTTAATCGTATAGTGTTGTGCTTTTACTGCATGTTGTGAGAAGAGTGCCATCGTGTTCTATCACTCTTCTTAGAAAGCAGTCTCTTTTTAATTATTGAACCAGCTCAGTTTAAGTATTAAAGCTTAATCAAAAACCTGTATCAATAGCTTAAGGGTTAAAGGTAAAAAACATACTTTTTGTCCTATATACAGAGTTAATCATTATTATTATCGCCTTTAACTGATACTTATTAACGGATAAGAATAAATATCTTACTTAAATATAACTTCAATATGGTAGCGCAGTATTTGTCAAGTTAATTATAAAGAAATATAAAATATGTTTGCTAAATCTACAACTATAATGGATCGCCTGGTTTATTGTTGTAACTTGTACAATTACACTAACTGAACATGTACATTTTCTTTATAATAAAACAGGTGCACGGGTTAACAAGTTTGATCTTAGTTATTGCCGGCCCTAAATAATAAACGCATCCGCAATTTAAATAGTCAATACATGCGTATTACCCGTATCCTTTTGTGAAAACTTGAGGCCGTGGTGCATGCTCCATACTAGCAATGTACGTTGATAGATTTTGGCCCAATTGAATCGTAGCATAAAAATTGCTTAAGAGAGTGTCGCTTATACAGGCTGAATCTTATAGTTAAATAACGTTAGATGTTTCCGGTGTTGTTAAGGAAAATGGCCGTTTGTGACAGAACGGCTTCCGGTGGACCTGCGATTCACGCAAAGCCATAACAATCACATACATTTGTTTCTTATGTAAAATTCAGTTTGTTTAAAGATATTGATGTTTGATAGTTAATTGTAAATAAAAAATATTGCTATGTTGTTTCAGCTGTTAACAAGCTTGAATGTCTGAAAGTCTTTGGCGATGAATGTCTCTTAGTTCGGATAGTGTTAAGATTGTTGAAGTTTACAAAAATATCATTGGAAATAAGGTATATGTATGTTCCATGAACATATATATAATGTATCTACTGATTCGATCTTGTTTTATAAATGTCCCGTACTATGTGAAAAGCATATTTCAAACAACATCGCACCTGTTATCCATATATTAATAAATCACAACATGCAATTTTCTGTCTGATAAAAACATATAACGGTAATTCGGCTTGCTACAAACCCACAACCGTTCTGTTACAACAAATATATTATTTACAAAGTATGTTCCTTTGTTTAAGAGCAAAGCTCATATTCAATATAATATCAAATTGTTATTCATATCGCGTCATCGATGAAAAATATGAAAGACGATCATTCAGCGAAAATACCTACAAACGAATAGAAACATGTTGTCGTTAATTAATCAACATGTTGATTTGTCTTTTAGATAATGAAATGTTCCTCATACCTCGAACTAAAATGTCCCCGTTTGTAGTCGGTGATGCATCGGAGGTAAATGAATTACTTCACAAAGATCTCGAATTCCCATTTAAATGATTTTATTCATTCATAATATATACATATACACACAAATTACAAAGGCGTGTTCATTCATATACTTAAATTACCATATGTAATGTGTTTTCGCTATATTTATACAATCATTACTCAAGCTGAATTAGGATCATACTTCCTTCAACCTTTTTACATTTTTTACTTAACTTAAATAATTATTTATGTATAGCACAATAATATTAAGTGATTCTTAAACAAGAAAAAGATCAGATTTACAACAACTATGGCTACAGTGTTCAAAGAGATAAAACCTTGTACCTTTGCTAGTGTCATTAAAAATGGACCTTTTTAACAAAGTTTGATTTTACACTAGAGTGAAGTTTACAACACAATTGATATAAACTTTATGATCAATATGCAAACAACATAGTAACACAAGAAAACAATCAGATTTACAACTACTATGGTTACAGTGTTCAAGAAGATAAAACCTGGTTTATTTTCTAGTGTCATTAAAAATGGACATTTTAACAAAGTTTGATTTTACACTTAGAGTGCAGTTTACAACACAATCGATATAAACTTTATGATCAATATGCAAACAACATAGTAGCACAAGAAAAGAATCAGATTTGCAACTACCATGGTTACAGTGTTCAAAAAGAAAAAAACCTAGTACATTTGCTAGTGTCATTAACAATGGACCTTTTTAACAAAGTTAGATTTTACACTTAGAGTGCAGTTTACAACACAATCGATATAAACGTTATGATCAATATGCAAACAACATAAGAACACTTGATTAAGAAAACACATTTTGCAAGTTTCATATATAATGCGA
Organism: Dreissena rostriformis; assembly: GCA_007657795.1. Classification (NCBI taxonomy): domain Eukaryota; kingdom Metazoa; phylum Mollusca; class Bivalvia; order Myida; family Dreissenidae; genus Dreissena; species Dreissena rostriformis. Next base: position 81,228 of record VMBQ01000695.1, on the reverse strand, counting down.
GTTAATAACAGTTATTTTTGTTATAAATGTATTTATGAATTACATATTAATCTTATAACTATCCAAAATAATGATGCCCCAATATCGAACGTTGATGGTTATGACCAAATTTAACCATCAACTTCAAAATATGTATTTGTTTATTTTAAAAAAGGATTATGTACTGCATCGGAAAGTAATCGTCGCCCGCGTAGGAGAATATGTATCTATGAAAAGAAGCTGTTTCCTCCCAGAATCCGGACTTTCGAAATGCTCGAGTTACACTTAATCAAATGAACTTTAAAAATGTCAGTGTATATCACTGTAAGAAACCGCAAGCGAATCTCGTGAATATATGTTGAATCCCCAAAATTAATACTATACAATGTACTTAAATTTAATATAAACATATAATTTAAAACGATACATATCTTTATGACAACGAACAAACTATTATTTTTAAAGCTATTCATTTTCAACCCTTCCAAAGTCTAAAAACATGGAATAAACGCAGTTCTTATTTCAATTGCACGAAAATGTTTATATTGAATAGAAATGATCACAATAAATGGTTATTTAAAGGTCATTAGAAAGTATCTAAAATGATCTGCCACATGATACATTTTCTCATGATGTAATGTCTTCGTACATGTCAGATTCGTGTATATGACTTTTCTTGTGCATAAATGACTTTTTCTTGCGTATTTACTACTTTAGTATTCCAAATTATAAATCTATTTTCTATTGCTTACAAGTTTTTACGTATATATTTTAATTGAATTCGCAATATATGTTATTGCCTCTATTTTCTGAAGATGTACATGATACAACAGCATTATAAACAAAGCACAAATATAAATGACAGTCAAGGTAAATAAGAAAAGATTAAGTTAAATGGCTATATATATATATATAAATACATAAGCAGTGTTCGTGCGTGACCCTTGGTTATTTCACGAGTTTACTTTGTTTCTGAAAACTATGAACGCGTCACCTAATCAACGTCCTGAGCACTTCGCGATGACAAATGAAGCGAAATACGAAAGTGCCAGGTTTAGGGTTCGTCGACATGCATGGAGTTTGTAGTCGGCACTTAATTTCTTTTAAGTACTAGACCGCAAGTACAGATTGTAGAAAATCGGCACATGTATGTACATATAGAAAGTTGCAACTCCCTGATGTATTTCAATTGCACGAGCATTATGTATTCAACTTAATAAACCACGCTTCCGCACAATCTAATCAAATATAAAGTTACAGCGCTTATTGAATAAACATTAGCAAGAGAGTAATTTTCTTACTTCACTTGACTTTGCCGTTTATTACAAAATAGCACAGAAGGTGTACCATTTGGAAGTAGGTAGGTTTATGTTCTGCTCTCCATTTTATAGCAACGGAGCTCTATAGCACGTAACCTTTCTCTCAGTGATAAATTATTAAAACAACAAGGCCATGACGGTCTTGAAGCACTCATTTGAGTTCAATGAACAACAATTGTCGAAGACTTGACCTGCTAACATATTTTTTCACACATTTGACCTAGAAGACGGAATAGGGTGATAAAAATAGCTCACTGTGAGTACTTCGTGCCCTGGTGAACTACTATGATATTTATTTATGAAGTGCGCACATGTTTCAAACGGTTTACGAAAATGCCCTAGTTTGCTTTCAAAGTAAGTATAATATTGTCCTCAAATCGTGATTCAAGGAATGTCTCATACATCATTTCATAGTGACATTTTAAAACGGCTAAGTTAATGAAAGTATGCCAAGCTAGATGCTTAACATTTTGTGTATAAACTGTTAGAATATTGTCACTCAGAAGGTTATAACTTGTCTGAACTTACTAATACATGCCTACTTGATTTATATCTGGAGTTTATTTCGTCATTCTATACTCAATATAATCTTACTTGGTAAAAAGCTTCATTGATATTAAGATTTGAGTTGCATGGACACTATTCCTTAATGATTCGTGTTTGCTTTTCTAGAGCTATGTCTACACCAATGACATACAGATAGTTACATTTTAAAAGAAATTGCCATACGTTAGCCGGTGCAGATTCTTTATTCGTGTTTGTTTGTTAGACAAAAATGTGTTCCGTGTCGTATGGACGATCTGCACAATGTGTTGGGAATTTCCCTAGAATAATATTGGTCAATAATTATATATTATTTTTCTGTAATTATTAAGTGTTAAATTGTCTGTATGTGTCTTTATTTCATGAAGTACTCTATTTAGTTTAAAATAACATAAACATAGTTTTAAACCTATCGCCAAATACTGCATGCGGAGTTTTATGGAAAGTTGTTCTCCTTATGCGGCACACGATTACTAAATTGTACACGGACACGTTTAGGGTTACTGCCAGAACTATCGTAGGGAACGGTGTAGCCGAATACAAAAACGCTCATTTTTGGCATTCATTAGTTCTAAAATCTTGTTTTTTTTTAAGACGGCTTCTTCCTCACGTGCTTAACGTTAATCCGGGTTAAGTACTGATGATACTACGTTCTGACATCATGTTGAAAGAATGAATATAATTGGCTTAGTGTTTACTGGGTTTCATCATGTTGGTATTCTGCATTGCGTTTCAAATTGCAATTAAGTCGAATTGTAATTCTCTGTTACCGTGTTTTCTTTTAAAACATCTTTAATTTGAAGAACAGTGCTGTAAGGATCATGTTTATTTACAAGTGTCCATCAGTGATAAAGTGGGCTATGTACGAGTTTCGACGCGCCATTCAATCAATTGAATCTCCACCCAGTGCTTTCACTTGAAATATACACGGTGGTGACCCCGGCCCTGTCTTATGTAAGTGTCTAATCAATACATGACAATAGATACAACACGGAAGAAAACATCACACTGATTAAAGCTGGGACTGACGTCTATTATCTGCCCGCGGCCCAAATAACGGCCCGAGGGTCTTTGGTCTGTGGGTTGTTATACGGTTAGGGCAAATTATAAACATCCGCCCAAACTCCGAAATATGTTGTTATATGAAATACCTATCCGCCGTTGTTTCCTCGACACATTTTGTATTACTTAACCAGCTGTCCGGTAAAAAAAAATCATTAAAAACGCAAACCATTTGCAAAATAAAAGATGGCAACATGATTGGGCGATGTATTGCAAACACAAACATTTTGCAAATAATAATATAAAGCACCAGTATAAATGTTTTCATATAACAAAACCCTGGTGAAGAAATAAAGAATCCCGGCAATAAGTGACTAATTTTATTTTGTAACTAAATCTTGCCACACACGAATATATTACATATGCACGTAACAATATGATCGGCTATTTTTTAATATGAAATAAGAAAATTCCAGGCAATAGTCTACACCATAGATCAGTTCTCATTCTCTATAATGTCTACATATCTGCCAATTGAAAAAAGGTCACACATACAAACTAAAAATTACATATGAATATTAGTAACACAATTTGTCCTTTATGTCCAAACAAAGCTCATAATAACCGATGTACGGGTCATCCGATAGAAACTCCATGTATTGGAAACGGACACCATTTATTACTTCCCAGCCCCGTCCGTATTTCCCGGATGCATGAACTGTTGCGCAACATCTTTTTGACATCTTTGTGTGGAGCCAAAAAGAACACACCGACGACCGGACGGACAACGTTTTACGCAGCGTCCGGCAGGATTCCCGTGGGCCACTTGACTCAGCACCAGCGCTACGACCAACATACACATCAGGTAACGCATCATCATCTGAAAGTGAGAATAAGAAGCTACCAATAACCGCTAAGAAATAATTTTGCTCATTTACAATACATTGCATTACGCTTCAACGTCTGTATCATGCTTATTACGAAGTTATTTTCAGTTCATACCATACATAAGATCTAGCTGAGTCCGAAAGTCATGTTGCGCATTTACAATATTTTAATTACGTGTCGACTTCTCTATCACGTGTTTATGAGTTAGTTATTATCAGTAAAGACCATAATTGGACCCAGCTGAGTCAGATATGAGATTATTAACCACTTACGGATCTTTAAAGCAATTAGCTAATTTATCGTCATTATCATCGCATGTACTTGCTTATATACAAAACTAAAACGCCAAACTAAATACTGCCTATTTAACACATGATCCGAGTTAAACTAACACGTGAACAACATATATATAAAGGCATGTGCATCAGATGCAACAACCAAACACCAATAACAATACCCGCTATTACTGCTTAAATCTATCACTTCTATTACATCTAATTAGTATTTTAACTTTTGTTAAAATGTAAAATGCGTACAGAGCAAAAACAACAAATCTGATAGTTACACATTTAATATTGGAAAAACTTATTTTTTTATTTAGTAAAAATCATCTTTAATATCACAATGCTTATAAATCCAAAAATTGTAACATGGATAAAGCAAAAACACTTACTAGAATTCCGTTGCAAATGCTAGCTTCCAAATCAAATTTGGCCAGGAGTATAAGCAATATTTGCCCTTCCTTCCGTTTTATACACAACTCAAGTACTATGCTTCGTTGAAAGAAAGTCACTTAGAAATAATTAATTGTTCCATAACAGTACCATTCTAAAAACAAATGACATACATATTGCGCAAAAGGAAATTAACTTCACGAATTTCAAAAAAAAAAGATGATGATCAATTTATGTGTCAAGTTTTAAACTGCATGCATCAAACGAAATTAGAAATACTTTCTTAGAGTAATGGCCTTTCCTAAATAAGCCTCTCAAAGAAAAACAATCGCATCACTTATGCCGAATGAATATCATTCTTGTACAAGAAAGGTTTTGCAGAACTCTTATCTGTTATGTTACGAAAGGGAAACCCAACTAAAATATTATAATGCTACTCCGTTTGACTCAATAGCCACATTGTTGTTTCCTTTAAATAAAAAAGAGCTGAAATTCTTTCCAGTTTATGACAATTACACTCATGAAAAAAATGACCCTGTAGTAAGAAATGTGCAAGGCCGGAAGTTTGAAGCAGTAAACATAAGATGAAATTAAAAAAAGAACACACCCCGTATTTGGAATCGCTGTTGGCAAAGTAATTTAAACTGTTTCTTAATTGTTCAAACACTTTAATTACTTTGCAAAGATGTGCACAGAATATTATAATCTACACAGCATATTCAGATTGTTTCGTTGTTGCTCTGGTTTGTTGCTTGATTATTTTGTTTTACTCGTAATAGAACCATGATATGAACACGTTTGTCAGAAAATTGTTCTTTTAAAATTGTGCCGCCAAAGCGCCGTTAAAGTCATTGTCAATAAACGACTTTCCGGTTACACTTAGTTGAAGTATTTATATGCCTTATGACCTGCTTCGTAGCTTCCAAATAGCCATGTATACATGAACTCTGAAAACAATTTTCGTAAATCTAGATAACATAAGTTAAAGCAATTATCACATAGTATGTACATCTACCAAACTACAATTAACGTATTCACATTTAATATATGTTGACATGCATTATTCAATGTTACCGTTACACGTATACTCAAAAGGCCTTTAAGTGGTTAAAACATTGAAACAATCAGAGATATATTTTATATAAGCATCGTCAGCATGTCGTTTCGCCATTTCCGTACGCAGACAGAAATTGTACACGGTTATTGGAGGTTATGGTAAGAATATTTAAAATGTAATTTAGTACGTAGTAAGTTTTTCTTCAGCAAAATGATATTTGAGCATACGGCCTCAATTAAGTTTTTTTCTATCAAAGTAATATCTGTTTAAGCGTAACAAATATCCTCAGACCTCAGATCCATAATAATATCAACATTTACTGATATATGTACATATTTGTATTAAAAACAGCTATTTAAAAAGTTAAGTTTTATAGTCTGACTCATTTATTAAATCGAGAAGAACTTGACTGCATAGTACTAAGCACTGTTTTATTCCTCTTCGCTGATAAAGGCTTCATAAAAAGCTGTCTGATAAATATTTTTTATATCAGGTTAGTAGGCGTTTATATCAGTCAATGTTTGGAGGTACGACATATTACTCGGAATCAATTATAAAGTCGTATTATACGAATAAATGAATTGGATTCAAATTAACAAACAATTGTATACCAAGATTTAATAGATTTCAAGCTAAAAAAGGCAACAAAAACAGCAAGCCTCGCTGTTTTTTTATTCCATGCCTCCACAGATATGTTACAAAGCATTAGGGGAGTAACCTGTACTTCATTATGTATCATCCTGTCAAAGTAAGACATGCATCTATATTTCAGATTTATCATATATTTATGTGCATTGAATTTTCTAATCATTTAAATTTTTTAAGTAATTAAATGACATAGCATTTAAAATTTCATTCTTAACAATTTTTTTCCATCTATAAAAAGCCGTTGATATAAAAGCGACCGGCAGTTTGTTATCTTCAGTATTTTTCCAAGTTTGTATTTCCAGTATTATTACATATTGGCTTATGTATTACACAATAAGTTTTTTAAACAAAATTCATCACCCATGATCATGTTTCCATTAAATAGTTTATAAATGTCAGCCGTAAGGATTACAAATCTTTAAGTGTTCGTTAAGAAGTCGACTGAACTCGTGGCTTTATTTAAAAAGATTACTTTATTGCTGTGGTAGCCATTATTTGCATTTAATAACACTACAACGGTAGTATAAATCATAATGTATTGACATTTTATTTTCACATCAGTGGCTAACATTTAATTTGACATAAATAAATCTTGTATTTATCACCAGTTTCTGGAGAAAAAAAAATGAATAGATTGCCCGTGTCGTCACTACGGTAATGTCACTTGTATACTTAGCAGCATAACATATCATGAATGTTTGCGATGCAACTAAACCATTATACAATCCCGACGTGTTTATGTAAGTGCTGTGAATTACAGTCTTGTCAGTATGGGACTCGAACCCACGACCACCGTGATACTAGCCCCACTTTAGCAAGTGACGTATTGATTAAGTCAATACTGGAATCGTGTAATACTTTCTTGCATTTATGCTTCAAACCGAAATTTAAGGTCATTGCCCCATATCACGTTGGAATTGAAAATAATTCGCTAAATATATATAATGCTTGGCGATAAGTTACACAAGTCAGTTGCAGATGTACACAATGACTGAACATGTGAGGAATATTTATAACAAAGGGAGGTCAGAAGTACACAGCGTTTCAGTATTTTATGTTTTTACAGTGAGTTTTACATCCCATTTATCTAATTAAATGCTGAATTATATTTTTAATAATGTTAATTTATAAAATACTGCGTAATTTATGTATATAACTTACTGCGAAGATGATATAAAAGCTGAACAGATTTTTTATTTAAAATTTAATTTAGTTTTCTTTTAAAATGTTAAATATGGTATGATTAAACATTGCAATAGCTTTAATATCAATTGCAGGGTTGTTGTTTATAGATATATTCATAAACATTTTCCTTCCGGGGAAAGGGAAAAAACATCATTGTGTGTGACTGCCATCTTGAATGTGGGAGCAGTCATGGAATTTTGGGGTTGGGTCTTATGTTCATTTTTTATTATATTTTTTTACCTCACTGTGTTAATGTACAAAATATGATGTTTCCCCGCTGTGTGCAGACAATGCAAAAAATGCAAAGATGACCCACAACAGTAGCAAAATCCCCATATACACTATGTAAACAAGATTGTGTGTGACAGTGTCATCCCTGTTCAGTTTGCTTACAGATGACTCTAAATACGTGCACGTAATTGTGGCAATAGTTCTAACAAGAAATATCTTTAAAAAAGATATACGGCGTTGATTGGGGTCGTTGTTTATGAACGATCAAAAGTTATATGTATGAGATCAAAAATAGCGAATGCCTTTTTTTATGTTGTTATCTGCATCACACGCAAATAAATTACGGGGTATTGCGCCAGATTTCGTGGCTTAATTCGCTTTATTAGATATTATTACTAAGATATCTATATTTACACAACAGAAAAACACAATAAGCATGAAAATAAATGAAAGCATATATGTCAGCCGGCAACACTCGAAACTCATTTGATTCCATTATCACCGGCGGGAAGTTTTATATTCGAATTGATTGGTCACTTACAAAGGTCAGGCTAAGGTGAAAACCTTGCGTATACAGCTACGCTGAAAAAGTCATTGAGGCAATGCCCATCCTCTGCAAACTATTTCGGTTTTTATTCGGCGTTAGCTGTATACGCCAGGTTTTCACGTTAGCCTGACCTTTGTATGCGACCAATCAATTTGAATGATAAATTTTCCCGCCGGTGGGCCTGAAACTGTTCGCAGAAGAAAACGTGCAATCTACAAACAGATTTCACATTAACNGGAACAGTCTCCCAGAGGACATACGCACAGTCGACAAATATAAAGACTTTGTCCGGCTGATCCGCACCTGGACGGGTTCAAAATGTAAATGCGCCATGTGTGAGTAACCTGCTTCTCACATTTTTGGCTTACTTGCTTGTTCTTGCTGCCCTGCTTATTTTATTTATATATTTTTCAGTTGACCCCTTGTTTATTCTCCTTGGTTATTCTTACATGTAGATTGTATGTGTGTTTCTTGTGTGATTTTAAAAAGGTTTTAAACATGTATATATGTGTATACATGTGCTATGTAGTTGTTTTTCATGTGCTTAAATATGCTTTTAAACATACCGCTTATTCTCCTTGGTAACTCTTCCATGTATAAGTGTATGTGTGCTTCTTGTGTGTTTTAAAATGTTATAAACATGTTTATATGTGTATGTATGTGCTATGTAGTTCTTATTCATGTGCTTTAATATGCTTTCAAACATACTGCTTATTCCCCTTGGTTACTCTTCCATGTATATATTGTATGTGTGTTTCTTGTGTGTTTTAAACATGTATATATGTGTATATATGTACTATGTAGTTGTTATAAATGTGCTTCTGTATGCTTCTATATGCTTTTAAACATGTATGTATGTGCTACACTTGTTTTAATATCTTAAATTTTATTATAGGTCTTCTATGCTTTGTTTTACGTATTTAAATGTTTATAATATATGTTTTAATTTTGAACTATGCAAGAAAATTCTAATATAGTTTTTAGGTATATTTTTCTTTGTCTTATTTGCGGGTTTGTAACTTGCAAAATAGTATGCTCTTATTAAACATTTTGTACTTAATTTGTGTTTAATGTGCTTTAACTATGTCTTTGTACTTTAAATGCTTATTGGCGTCGCACTGAAGTGCGGCGAGTAGTATTTAATACGTTTTTTTCGCTTATGGGGGGAGAAGATATATAACGGATCAATGTATATAATTTGTTGTCAGAATATCTTGCATTGTGGTGATTTTGTGTGTAAATTAGTGTAAATAAGTACTGCATAAGTGCCTATTACATTTACAACAACATTAATTTCCAATAATGCAAAGCTAATGCTTTTAATTAATAACTGATCACAGGGAATGGGCAATAATAAAAGATCACAGGGACTGGGCAAATACGCGAACCGGTAGAACTTTCTGGTTTTGTATAAAAACAAAACATGATCAAAATATATTTATTTTGTGTTTTTTCTAACAAAAGCGCAGACTTTGCTGTTCGAGTTTGATTAGCGCGTATTTTCTTCAGTTTTACAAAACGACAGCGATTACACGGTTTATTGCTTTATTTTTATGTACACACCGGTCTTACTGACAATAACGTAGTGACGTCACCATCTATGTATAGAATGATTGCTTTATTGATAACCGTTATGCTACAGTCACTTATTAATGTCTTAGTTAGACGGTGATTTTTCAAGCGGTTCCGTAGTGTGGTGGTTGCACGCTCGCATCACGTTTGAGAGGTCCAAGGTTCGAGCCCCAGTAGAATCAAATTATTTTATTTGTGTTCTATGTTAACTTTTTGTTTTGATGTAGACATTTTAGTTTAAATGAATGGGCTGTTTTATTGTAACCATTTTTTGTTTTTAGTATGCCCATGAAATATATGTGTGAGAGGGTGGGGGGGGGGTCGTAAACACATCAAAACTTTAACAGTGTTTTTATATCAATGAGTACTCAACCCGTATCGTAAATGAGCAACGTAAAAATAAGTTCAGAATCATCTCCCCTTGAAGTTAAGAAAAATATGAAATTACGCTTACAAGATGAAGAAGATTTTTAAAAACCTACACAGTTCTGTTCCATTAATAAAAACTGCACACTGATGCCATTACAAAAACAAGGAAACCAATGTAAATAAAATGAACTATGAAATATTTGGGGGTTACAACACAAAATCATAGATAATGGTTATTTGGGGGTTGAAACACAACATCATAGCTAATGGGTCTTTGGAGGTTATAAGACAAAATCTTAGATAATGGTTATACCAGTATCTTGTTCTTTTTTGTTTAAAATAAGCGGCCAATATATTTAACAGTAGAAAAAAATCGTTCCATGTAACTTCATTGAGTGCCTTTTACACTGAAATTCCCGCCGCCCTTTGATGCTGTGCATCAATGCTTATCTTGTATAATATGCTTAACCTTTCTTTCAGCTCAATATACACTTGTTATTTATATACAATTGTTTTGTCGGAAAATAGCTCATGAGCTAATGTTTATTGTTGTTCACATCCGTCTTTAAATAAAGATTCTTGTATCTTGTATCTTGGGAATGATTGAAGATGAAGCAGCTAAAATGACGTTGGACAAGGTATCGGCAACGTGGTGAAAAATGGTAATTTCTTTCATGTATGAATTGTATCTTTGATCAAAGAAATATATACTCAAAGACAAGATTGCTTGTCATCATGAAGTATACTATGAAATGCAAAAGAAAAGCATGTCAAGACGTATACTTGTTATCACGCGGGTCGGTTATTATCGTGGTATATCCTTTATGCCCCCCCCCCCTAGCTTTTGTTTACGAACAAACCTGCGCGACCTACTTGTTAAATCGGCAAAAGCACAATCCCTCGCTGCCAATATGAATTGATTCTTTGTAATTAAAGCTGATTAATATATGTATCAAATTTTCATTTTCAAGTATTATATTATGAGTTATATTTTCAAAAATATTAATTTTACTATTCAGCAGGATAATAAGATCTGCGGATGTATCATCCCCCAAGGTAACGTATTAATTACCACATAAGTAGCATTATATTCTTGATATCTACATACAAGAATTAACTCAATCGGGCAGTGGTCTGAAAATTCTTAAAGGATGTTCACTTGAAAACAAGAGATATATGGCAAAAGATTAAAATTAACTATAACATAATCTACAACACTGGCTCTCGAAGAATTCCTCGCACAGTTAAGATGCAAAATAACCCGGCTCTTATCTACCATTAACAATCAATAAGCTATATGTTTTACAAAGTGACAACAACTTATTACCAAATTGATTAACATGACTATCAAACGATGAGCGAGCCGGTATTATTTCAAGCGAAACGTCATAAACAGGCATGTGCACATAACAGTCAAGATTTATATTTTCAAGTATGTCCGGCCGCTCGCCTACTCTTGAATTTAGGTCACAAAATAACATGATATCACCTTGCTGGCTGTGGATAAGTATATAAGACGCTAATTGAGAAAAAAAGTCGAATTCAAATAACGGCTAGTTTACATTTGAATAAACATGAGATTCACTGTGTGGTATATAGCATGCACGCACACAAATATCATTTTCTTAACATAATGGCTGTTTTTTTTCCCCAGTTTTAACACCAGTTGGTTCGGGGCTGAGTAGTGCCGTGATTACCGGTGTCACGACGAAGGTTGTTCCTCGGACCATGGTTTGGCATTTCCGGTACAGGCCCGGGTGGAGGGTGATTATATGTGTATTTTACACGTTCGGCGAAAAGCGTGTCGTATGAAAGCGACGCCTGCTTGCCGACCTTCCTGGCTTGTCTCAGGTATGGCTAGAGTTTTCGACGGCGCTCTTGGATTACCTTCGGCAACTGGTCACTGACACGGTAGTTTCTTGCGGGAAGAAGTTAATGTATTTTATTTTTCCAGTTTGTCACCTTAGAAAGTGAATGTTATGGAATAACATGTAGCAATATTGCAGCTGTATTTTGTGATGCGAAATGCCATTACAGGCTTTTACATAAAATAAGAGGAGAATTTTCAATTGACATTTTATTTTATGAAAAATCATATGATTTAATGATTTTTTTTTTCATTTTCTTTCTTTAAAATCCTTCACCTTATGAAACATTATTTTCTAGCGCTATAGTATTTGTTAATTTTAGTAATGTAACGTTAAGATAGTTATCTTTATAACAGTTGCTATAAATCAAACAGAATATTTATTTGTTCAAGGGTATTTGATTTTCCACACACCATTTATACTTTAGAGGTGCAATTCATTTGACAGATCTTATGATTCCATATTAAAAATACATTTTGACAAATATTTATTGATGCTTTTTGCATTTACTCTTTCTTGTTTTTGCATTGAGTTATATTTATGTTGTTAGTTGATATAACTTATATTTGATAAGTAATGAGGTTAAATTCAGAAAAGCAGCATTGTCATCCTAACTTGCTAACGATTCCTATAATTCACAGTTTCCCATACTCTTCACATTTTAAATCTTACTTGCAGCATTAGCACAGCATATTTATAGTTTATAGAGAGTTCCGTACATATTCCAAAAAAGGTAAGCGAGAACGAGAAAGAGTTGAGATCTCATGTAATTGTATGTTTATGCTGTATATGTACCATTTGACATGTTACCAGATCAGATCTTTTATTTATATTTCATTGTAACTTGTTAAAGGCCATACATGATATGTTTAATATATGTGTTACTTTGCATATAATAACATAGTGTCTGATACCATGTTTATATATGTTTCAGTGACATTGAATTCGTATATAAATAAACAAGAAAACAACATAAATTCGGATGTTTGTTTTTTTTAGCCGGACACTTCCCGTTTATAAATATGTAAAATAAAAAGCATGTTTACGCTTCGTTGTTGCTACGCTGTGTAGGTACCCGTGAATAGCATTTCACCAAAACAGTTAACGCGCCATGCAAAATTAATGATTATAGCGTATTAATGTGTACATATTATAACTCTACAGATGCTTCAAAGTAATGTCATGCACGAATGATTATTTGGATTCAAAACCATGGTTCACATTAAATATTTAACGAGTGGTCTTCATAATGAAATACTTACCGAAAAAATAGCGAAGACTGACATTATTAATTTTGAAATATGATTTTATATTTAAATTGTTAAGATAATTTTAGGTTTTAAATAGCTCGAAATAGTATTATTGAACAATACATTATGTTTGTTTTGTCATTCTGTAAATTAGTGAAAAATATTAAATCCACTCATTAAATCTAATATAAATTATAAATTTAAGAAATAAAATGAGGCAAAGAAAATGTTGCCCGTATATGGATTTGAACTCGGAATCTTTGGGAGCATATTTTTACTCATTTCAACTGGGACATCAAACATGTTTAAAGCCCCATTAACACTCGAAATCAACGAATAGTTCGTACAATATTTCATAAAATAAAGTTATTCCATAAAAAAATCCGTGTTCCTCATAGCAGTAGCCAAAATTGCATTGCGTGATGTGGTTTAGTAACATCGATTTAACATGAAACAAAATGCTCTTTTTGATTGTTTGTGGTAAAATATAATACGCTTTATATCCCAACTTAAGTATAAGAAGGCATATATAGAAGGTTAAGTTCGTTTATCAAACTAAATTCAGTTATATCCTACGTATGTATAAAGTCAGACGAAACATCTTTCTTGCGAATTTCTAGTTTCAAACTGAAATTAATGATACGAGTAAAATATACGGCGTACATGTATACTAATTGTGGGAAAAGGGATTGCATGCACTATCTAATTCAGAATTACTATGAATCTGTTTAATGACAATGTGTCTCTTTGATATGGCACACGCTTTCATTATTGTGGCCGCATAACACGTAACACGTGTTTCTAAAAATTAATTCACGTATCATGTACGTCTTTTTTTCGCTCAAACCCGATAAACATTGATTACACACAACCATTTATTTACATGTTTTATTACGGTACATCAGTGTTCACTTACAATTGATACAAATTACATTGAATAATAAAAGTAAATACACGCATTATACATCTATATACAATTGAACATCATTTTACATTTTGCTGAATGTTCTTAAGTGTAAAGAACAAACGATTTTCAATCCGAATAACAAAACAATTGGAATGTCAATAACAGGGATATTATATTTGTCACAGGGTATACATAAATATTAAGTTATTTGCTATAAGTGTCGAGTAGTTTTAATTAGCTCTGATATAAAACCTAGACTGTATACTTAGTTGTTTTATAGTTAACATATAGTTCAATCTTACCTATTCTGAACACGTTCACGTAACGTTCAATCATTCACTTTCCCTCCAACATTCAGTTTGCTTATTTAAAGTTGTTTTAGACAGCAATTACATTTATGATGAAACATAATATTATTATTTTTATGATATTTTGTATTCCTGCAGGTAACTAGTTTTAATCTTTTATTTATGTTCTATGTCAATTGTTTGTATTATTTTTTAAGACATCTGACGGTTACGGATGTGTTTATTAGTTATTCATTAAAATAACTTATTGCCAAGACTACAGTCAGAGCTAACTTTAACTACTCGGCACTAATAATAAATAACTTAATTATTTATTTATACCCTGTGACCTATTGAACAATGAGATAAATTACAAGAAAAATCGTATGAAAACAATTAAAGTTATAATAAACCTAGCCAATTTTGAATATATGGTTTGGGAAAGGGTGTCAACAGAACGTACTATTTCTAGCATCTCAAGTATTTTATATGACATGGACCCATATATAAACGCATAATCAAAGAATACACGGAAATACACAAGGAACAAATTAAGTGGCTACATATAATAATATACAACAAACCAAAATAACACACGAACTGTTCCATTACTATTTCAATGGATCCATCAGTTATAGAAAGCTGAACTTCGCCGATTAAAGGATTTCAAAACACACTAGCGTGTACAAACGTTTATGTGTTGAGTATCTACTTAAAAATAATCGGTCTCATGTTCGATTTTCATTCTGGGCTCATCGTCCTCTGGACGTGCACGAATTTTGTCTGTCAATATAAAATATAGCGAGTGTAAACTAGTGCGGGTATGGTTAAATTCATGTAAATATGTAAAAGTAATGTTAACAGTGTAGAATGTTACTTAATTTTATGCTAGTGGTAGTATTTTATAACAAACAAACAGAAAAAAAGAAACTGGTCATGTTTTCATTTAGTATTTTTTACGCTTTTATATAAACTGATTAGGAATTGAAAAATGAATAAAAACACTTATCATAAAATTTAATTCCTCTCAAACTAGATCAATAATTGAAGCGTAAAACGTAATCCTAATGCAACATTAGTGTGGTCGTCTTATCGCAATCACTAACGTTGCGTTTGCATAATGTTGACGTTGCAGAGGTTCATTAATATGTTTGTTAGGACACATTTTTCATTTATTACCTAGACCTTGATACCAGATTCATCCATATTTGAAGGTTAATCGTGAACATAAGTAAAACACATTAATAGCACCGTTAAAACAAATTTACGCGAACGTGGCCCATTACGATATTTATAGTTTAAAATGATTCATCTTGTGCATTGGGCCGAGGTAGCATATGATTCACATATCTTTCTATCAGCTCTTGCATGGCATCATACCTTCTAATTCCACATCCTGTATTTCCTTCTTCATCTTGCTGACAAGCAGTTTTGTTGCCTTTGTGTTAGCTCGCCTTTTTCGTGTTGTGACGCAAACAACGACGATCACTAGAGAGAACGTTCAAAAATTAACTTGTCAATAGCACGCTGAGACATTTTTTATTTATTAATAACGAAAACAATGTTAAACCATGATGCTGGTTTGTTTTATTGCGGAATTAGGTACGTTTTGTATTAATATATCTATAGAGCTCAGCGGGACATTTAATGTGACTTTAACTTAAAGTTTCACCATTTTAAACAAACCAATACTAACGATTTGTGCAAACGAATACACGCTGTACTAGAACATGTATGAATATTCGCACTGAAAGCAAGCATTTATACTTTCCTTATATTATCACACAATGTTTGATAGTATAGGATAAACTCAAATCATACACAGTATATATCTTATTTACTATATAGTATGCAACCCACTGACCTATGACTATTATAAGTGCAGCAGGTCCCACGGAGGCACCGACTATAAGTGCGACTTGTTTGACAGTGACTTCATACTTCAGATAGCCCAGAGTCTCCTTGATGTTTCCAATGGTTACCTTTAACATAAAAATAGAATTAACCCAAACATGATTTATTTACTCGCATGTACGCGTCAGGATATTTGAACAATATAAGTGTGTTCTTACGTTCACTTCAGGATTCTCTGCACCGGATATCCCTGGTTTAGGTTGACGTCTTGGTGCTGCGCATCTCATCAATGTATTTGATATTTCCACAACGCGGCATTCTTCTATTCCGATAGTGATGTTTACGTCTGAAGGGGCCAGGAGGGTCAGGTTGTCTCCCTTAATATTGTACACAAATAAATAACCGTTCTTTTGCAGGAATTAGTGGGTACGTTTCATTGTCAGTAGTTTAAATTTCATAGCTTGTTTTTGTCAAATACAATCCTTTGGTATTTTAATAACTTAATTGTCATATACAAAAGCAGTAGAATATGGCAAGCGCCCATTGTCAACAACTCGATCACAGTTAAATGATGTTTGCGATTAACGTGAATGTATTTGACTTTTGAGTAGTTATTTTAAAAAAAACATTGCTGTTAATATTGCAATAATGACACTTTGAACGCATTATCGGGAGAAAAGTTATTGTATTGTAAACTATCGCTAGTCTTTTATTAAATGCAACTGACAAATTTCCTATACAATACAGGACAAAACATACATCATAAACAGGATAAAAGCTAGGGTCACCGTCTTGGATCTGTCATATTCGTTAAGACATGATTCTTGCACGACACAAGTCCTATTTTCTATAGACACAAAAAATGGAGTTTTGTATTTTTATGGGCGGAGCCAAATGTTGAAAGTCGTAATAAAGATTTTCGGTAAGTCGTGAATCAACACCAACATGTTTTAATGCGCCATGCCAAACTCCTTACACGCGTTACGTTCACGCCTTAAATGTTTCAACGGAAATATTTATTTGTACGATACAGTTTATAAATTTATTGACATTAAACATAAACGATATTGACAGTTGTATTTCAGTTATGTTGGTTAGCCTGTTACATAAATTGTAAATATTATTTTTATACATTAATACTATGTCGTCCGTTACATTTGTATTAATGGGAATGACGCCATATTTGATTTGATCGCGAACATGTTTATTGTTAAATCGATTAGTTTCACTAGTCTTTGAATGAACAATCTCACGCTCTGCCTTTTGTCCAAACGAAGATGTCCAATTTAAATGAAGTAAAACTACAACAACCTTCATCAGCATTGGATTTTAAATTTCTTGTTATTTGAAAGCAGTTCGGACACGTGTTGTCATTTTAGTATAGTGTCAGGCCCTATATGTACGGAGACCTACCTCTACCGTCAGAAACTGCTGCTCCAATTTAAACAGCTGCATTCCGTTGTTGAATTTCGACACTGAAGGATCGTGGTAGTATTTCAATGTAAAACTTCTCTCAATTCCGTCCAGTTTCACAACTATCTCCACTTCTATGCAGCCATTGCATGCTGTAGCTCGCCGTCGACGCTGGGACCCTAACTTTTGTTTAAGATCGTCAGGGGGTTCGGGAACTTTGCAGAAGGCCTTCGTTGAGGAATCATCGATCATGCATTTTTCCGAGTTCTAAATTCCGTGGATTGTAGAACACTTATACTTACATAACACATATATCTAATATTTTAGTGTTTTTTACATTGTGCTTGTTCTTATAATATCCTGCTTAAAAAACGGATATAAGCTTCACATGAAACTGTATCATTTAAATCCTCTCGACAATATTTGGTTGATGTTGGGTTGTTCTGTAATATGGTCATGAATTTAGTAAAATTGAAAGTATTGTAAGTATGCAAGTACTGAACTTTCACGAACCAGGGTTCTGTTTGTTATATTATTTTGTTATTCTTTAGCATGTAATAGAATATGCAGATATTCAAATATATAAGGAGAACAAACTACCTGCTCGTAGCCGCGGATAAATATAATGGGTCGAGTGGCATGGTTGAGATTTTCTCCGGTTACCGTCAACACGGTGCCTCCGCTGTATAATATGCAAAGAATCAGTGTATCGAATGTACCAATTGCATACATGTTTGTAAATTTTAAGGGACCACGTATAACACTTTTTGGAAAAGGCGATTGAAACAGTGTTGACAACAGTTGATATACTATTTATAAATAACCTCAGATATCCGTGCGTTGGGTGAATGTCCGTGACAACAGGGTTATCCAAGAATGTGAATGAAACGGTATCATTATGCAGGTCTACATCGTTCAACATCACATAAAAACTTGCATTTCCGATTGTACTGTTTTCTGCTCGAATAGGTATAGTTCCAAACATAACGTAACCGTCTCTGAAATGAGTAAAACGTAACAGAAATCACTACACTAAGGGCATTTACAAGCTCAACAGAGAAAACAACTACGTATCCTGATTATCTTTAATTATATGTGAACAACGTTCTATGGTTTATGACCTATAATAATGTGCTTGCAATCCGATATAAGCCCTTGTGCTAATTCTTTGAGCAGTATGATTCAAATGCGCTTTGTTGTATCATACAAATGATTTTTCATAATTGATTATTATTCAGTTGCATACTGTATAAAGTCAGAAATAATGCATTGAAATACCGTCATTCCTAGTTTCCTGGATACAGGAGGAAGTAGCTTTAATAGTGAGCTTCTGTGGTGAAGTTTTACACACAAACGCTGAATTTGAACATCTACATGACACATTCATAATTGTATACTTTACCGCGTTTCATTGATAGACGTAGACTGCAACTCAACGTGTTTCCATTGATCCTCCAAATATACATTCGTCAGATTCCTGTTCCCTATTCCCAGATTCTCCCCATACAAGGTTATCTTGGTCCCACCTGCTCTAGGGCCATAGTCTGGGTAGACACGTGTTATTGTAGAGTTCTAGTGGGGGACATATTATGGTTAGTATAATAGCGACGGTACACTTAGCATCTCAAACGAGATTGTATAGTAAGCGACTTATTGATAATTCACTATTTATTGGTCGTTCTGTATTATATAGAATATTGCGTAATTAAATGTATTTATGTTGCACGTATCCTTATTATATCATTAAAATCTACTTATTCATTTCAATTTATCAGAGGTGACATGCCGTATAACAACATGTTTTCTTAATAAACGATGCATTAGTTTATTAAGATTTTTGTACATTGTCATATGTAATATTGATATGATGCATACATCATTCTACCTAATGCAACCAACAATTGTGTTTAATGTTTATGTAACGTCTTTGTTACATACCTTTAATATCAGGGGCTTTGTAGCAAGTATTGAAGTTTGGCCGCTAAGTGTTAATGAAGTTCTATTGCCAATCGATGATCCGAGAGCCCTGCACGTGATCCTTAATAAGAATAAAATATACAACAAGAAATAAGTGTTGTTGTTTGTTTTTGTTTTAATTCTACTATTTATATTAAAGATAAGACATGTATTTTTTTTATATATTTATTATTGTATTCTAATAAAGGATAGCGCGACACTTGCACAGTTCATGAAATATTAAGTTGAATTTTAACGTGTTCACAATAATAGTGAAAAGAAAACTTTTCAATTGCGTAAGCAATTGCTTCAACCACATGTTATAAAAAAACGTAGCATGGTCGCAACATCAATGCCAAACAATGTATTATATAGAGGCATATGTATTATATAAAATCATATTTTTTTGTTCATAGATGCACTTAGATGCTATTTTAGCTTTTGCGGAATAGAGCGCAACGATTTTTTTAAAATGTGTAAAAACAAACAATATTTACAAAGAAGGAAGTTTTAGACATTTTATTTTGTTACACTAAAATACTATCGTTTATACGATTTCTTGGGTTAATTATAAATCAAAAGAAGGCGAAAATGACATTCATTCTAAGAATGCCCCCAAAATGTTCAATAAGTGTTGAAAATGCTTACACATTGTGTCGGCTTTTATTATACCCCCACAGACGATGTTTACGAGGTATATAGGAGTGAACTTGTCTGTAGGTCTGTCTGTCTGTCGGTCTGTATGTCTGTCTGTGCGCGGTCGGTCGGTCCGTATTTAGTGTCCGCGCTCTAATTCAAGTTGTTTTCATCCGATCTTCATCAAACTTGGTCAGAAAATGTATCTAGATGATGTCTAGGTCAAGTTTGAATATTGGTCATGCCGGGTCAAAAACAAGGTCACGGGGTCATTAAGTGCGTTTTAAACATTCAGCATGTTGTCCGCACTTTAATTCAAGTAGTTTTCATCCAATCTTCACCAAACTTTGTCAGAAGTTTTATCTAGATAATCTCTATGCCAAGTTTGAACATGGGCCATGCTGGACCAAAAACTATTTCACGGTGTCACTTTGTGCGTTTCTTAACATTAAGCATGGTGTCCGCTCTCTAATTCAAGTAGTTTTCATCCAATCTTCACCAAACTTGGTCAGAGGTTTTATCTATATGATCTTAATGCAAAGTTCGAACATGGGCCTTGTTGGATCAAAAACTATGTCACGGGGTCACTTAGTGCGTTTTAAACATTTGAGCATAGTGTCCGCTCTCTAATAGAAGTAGTTTACATCCGATCTTCACCAAACTTGGTCAAAAGTTTTATATAGATGATCTCTAGGCCATGTTCAAACATGGGCAATGCCGGGCTACAAACTAGGTCACGAGGTCACCCAATGCGTTTTAAACATTCAGTATTGTGTCCGCTCTATATTTCAAGTACTTATCATCCGCTCTTTACCAAACTTGGTCTGAAGTTTTATCTAGATGATCTCTAGGCCATGTTTGAACATGGGCCATGCCGGCCAAAAAATAGGTCACGGGGTCACTTAGTGCGTTTTACACATTCAGCATGGTGTTCCATATTTCAAGTAATTTTCATCCGCTCCTCATGTGTTGGTATTCGTCACGTCTGTGACAAAGCTCTAGTTGGCGTTTATTCTACCTGTCATTTACTATACAAAACATATAATATATTATATATTATGGTTGAGATAGTAATAATTCTTACCCAGTTCGTACACGAAGTCCAAAATCAAGTACATCAGGTGGCACAAAGCTTATATCTTGCATGGCTGAGGAGCAAGATTTCCCAGACAAAATTATTGAATTAACGTCTATACGTTCGAGTTCTATAACCCCAAACTCTGTGCCCGCTATGGTCGCTATTATGGAACCACTATATGGACCGTCTTCAGGAGAAATCTGCAAACCATGAAAACAGACATATAAAACATTCAACGATTAACGGAGTGTTATATTAAACGAACTTGTTAACAGTGTGTTTTCATGTTTGCAAAAAATATATGTAAATCGACGTATTCACAACAAAAAGCTTTCGAAATAAACGTTGACTTCTTCATTAAAAATTATTTCAAAACATTTATAATGCCTTCGCTTCGAATCGAACCACGGACATTTGAGACAAAAAAATCAGATGTTCTTACCACTCTGCAATGTTAACTCGTATTTAGTAATTATTTTCGAAGAGTTTTTACAAAATATAAATGATTTGAGCATTTTTTTTAAATATCAATCAAAGCCTTAAACTATTTATATTTACAACATAACACTTTTAGGTTGATGATTTTTCATAAACATGTTTTGCCAAAGACACCACGTACTCATTCCTTCAACAAATCGGACTCAGAGATGTCTGTATATACCAAGCGCTTTCGATACAAATCAAGTATAAAGCAACATGCATACCTGATTGATTGTTGGAGGCGGGCATTGTGCATTCTCTCTTACCCCACGGGTGTCATTGAACGTGCATATACTTGCTGAACTGTTCCAAGCGCATTTGTATCTGGAGGTGTTCAATGCCTTGCAGTAGTTACAGCCTCCCTCAGCCAATTTGGTGCAGTTGTAGATTGTGACTGGCAAATGTTAAATACAGTATTGAACATTGCAATTATTGCAATTTAACTCTGTAAAAGTCAGATTCACCAGGGAATTCGTGGGAATATCAAGCCGATGGTGAATACACATCTGTACTAGAACATTAGCGAATACCGAGCCAGAGATGAATTCCAAGCTAAGAATTCGGTATCAGAATTCCGTGATTATCGATCCAGGGATGAATTCCAATGAAAAGAGATCAGGAATGTTAGCGAATATCGAGCCCGTGACGAAGGCCCAGCTGGGTTTTTTTTTTACCGTCGTGAATAGTTGAACGTCGGCGGCCCAGGGACTAATTCCCAGGCGTGTGTTGGGATATCGAAACAAAAATGCGAATATCGAGCAAAGGTTAAATACTAAGCCAGGTATTCGGTATTTGAACTTCACCGAATATCAAGACAAGAAATAATACTCAGCTGTGTATTGGGCATGCTTAGGTACTTAAATAATTCATTGCTAAACAGGCATACTTTATTTTCGTTCATGGTACATGTCAATTGGAAAGTACAATTTAAGATTATGAATATTCGAAGCTTTACTTCAATTTAATTTATTAGTTACGTACAAATATAACAGACGGAACAAGTACAATTAAAAACTAAATTGGTCCATGGAAAGTTTAATCATCTCACCTTCATTGTGGTAATAGTCGTCGAGGGACACCCAAACATTGGCGCTACTCAAATACTGCACAGATATCATATGCTTCGCTTTAATGTGATTTACCTGCAGAACAAGTTTTGAAACAAATAACTTCGAAGTATTTGCAAATAATGACTAATAGCTCTGTTTTGCTTACTTCTTCATCTTCGTCTGTGTGTGTAATGATAATATTCCACAAGTCAAACCATGCACTTGGTAAATTGTTAAAGACTTGTAACTGCATGGCTTCTTGTTTCATAAATTATTGTGACATAATATATATATACATATTTACTTATAACATTCATTCTTTTCTTGAGCGATACCATTATTTAAAGCATTCTGCGACATAAGTATTACAATATGTTTAACCAGTAAGTGGATTATACTATTAAAACAAAAACAAATGTGTCAGATAGCATTCAAAACCGACACAACTGATATAAAATCGTAAATTGCATTACACTGCCAGTATTAATTATCTTTACCAATTTTCGATGAATCTAGAGAGTAAATTACTGATTAATATTTTCATGTGTGTCTAAATATCAAGTGTCAAAATTATTGATTAAAATACGCATGCAACCATAGTAGCACAAAACACAAGTACCAGACACATACGTATAAGTACGTTTAGCTATTTCCAACTTGATTATTGGCTCGCAGGGTCCAGTAAATGCAAAGCGAGATACAATTGGTGGACCATATGACCTTGACACTTTTGAGGATGATGCTTGTTACTGCAACTGCGAGTTCATTTCTGTCCACAATATAGATTACATTTCACGACCATTTTTTTTATCTTTTCAGATAGCAAAGCCGTACCATAATTGTGTGGTCGATTACGGAATTGACCAAGTAAGCATACTCACTGATCCAAACACTGGGCAACTCAGTTGAGAAGAAACCAAGTTGCAAGGCCCATTAAGTCCCAAGTCATCAACGATCAGTCTAAATGCAACGTTCTGTACAAAAAGTAAATACAATGGTAAAACATGAAGAAGTCCTGTAACTACATAATGTACATGATTGTAAAGAGCTTAGGCTTTAAATGTGTGATACCAACAATGTGATTTAGAGGCTGTTAGTTTTGGCCTTTGTTCTTGACCGATTGAATGACCTTTAAATTGTACATTCAGCTCATTGCGTATCCTTAATTATCAAATATACTACATAGGAACGTAGATGATTTAAACAGAAAACAACGAACACACATGTTTTGCAAAATGTACGGGCTGACCAATTTAAAGTCATTTCCACACTACATTCCCTACCTACTATTATAAATTTGAATAAAAGAACCATTGTTTCAAAACAGGGTCACCTTTCTTTGTATCTAAGGAATAGATGTAAGTTATTCGGTTGACAACTTTTAAATAAAATTGTGCAATATTTTACTTGTTATTTACCAATGTCCACAGTGTATATCACATTCTATTACGAAATCTGAGACCAATACAAATGCAAAAGACAACATTGGCATCGTGACTCAAAAACTGAAGAAACAATCAAATCCATTTATCATGAAACGTAATCACTGTATATATCTATTTTAAGAAAATCCCGTTCCATTTCATCCAATGTGGGTTTTGTTTTAACATGTTACACATACAATATGTATACATGTAAACACAATGTTATTATAAAGTGCATTATAACTTCTTGCACAATCAATTAAAATTACATTAAATTTACATACGTACGCTTTTAACGAGGAATTTCGGCATCATAAATGCCTTTGCTAACATAATGTTATCAGATAGCAAAATACCAAATAGAGACATATACATCATGACAACATACACGATTCTAGAAAACTATATACACGCATACACATACTGAGTAAGATACATACTTATACTGTAAAACTTTGGTTTGTTTGACAAGTGAACATATTTTTATACAGTTGTAAACACATATCAATTACACCAAGAAGCAAATAATTTACTTATTATAAAAGTCCTAACTTAGCAAAGAAAATAAATTTGACAAGTTTTCATAATACTTGTGCATATCCAGATGATAATATTTCAACAAACCTTATTTTTCACTTTATAATTGTGAACAAACGATATCGCACATTTAAACTGTTCTCAGCACATATGATTTATTTCTAGCTGCGGGGTAAAAAGAAACTCCAGAAAGAGACATTCTTTCAATAAATCGTGTGCGGTTGTGTGTTTTGTTTTTTGCAAACGCATATAATTAGTGTATATAGTGGTGGCTCGTAACGATTTATTAAGAGTTTTAAAACTTTTTCAGAAAACCCCTTATTTTACGTTAAGTGTGAAAGAAAAGTTGTTCATGGCGTTTATTCCTGTTTATGTGTTTGTTGCATATATGTGTGTAGTGTCTCGTGCTTTGGTGTGGTGTCGCACTCTCCTTGCAATAAAAATACATAAGGTTACAACACGGTTTCATTCATGCTGGTTCAGCTGAAATTCCATTATATTTATATTTGTTATTCGTTGAAATATATTCATGATATTTAATTCGTTGAACATGAATACACAGTTTTCAATACGAATGACGCATATCATAAATTCGTTAACATAACTAGATACATTTGGCTCATAGATCTCTAAAAGTATGTAGTTGTTTTTACATTTGCTATTGTTTTCTGACATTGTTATTTAACAAATTGTGAAATTTACGCCACAGTTCTTGAACTAATACCGTTCCCTACCGAAGGTGTGGAGTGATCGCATTATTAACGGTACAGATAGTAAACGTAAGGGAGTTGATATCAACTTAAATACGGATCAAGGTGTCCGAT
Organism: Dreissena rostriformis; assembly: GCA_007657795.1. NCBI lineage: Eukaryota > Metazoa > Mollusca > Bivalvia > Myida > Dreissenidae > Dreissena > Dreissena rostriformis. The sequence goes on along the minus strand of VMBQ01000695.1, from coordinate 55,651 downwards.
CAATCTAGTATTCGATGGAGCTCTTAAATAGTTAAGGAACGATAATCGCGGATCCGAGAACACGGGTAACAACTCGTATTTTTTTTTGCAGTTGGATATTTAGGACACACGTGATATCAGAATTAATTTCAAGGCTGATTTTTTGTTTAAGATATTTGTTTACTTACTATACAAACCAGATGTAAGTAATCATTGTTCTTGGTTTCTTCAACTTAAGGTGCTAATTGAGCAACATGGGTTCTCTAGCTCAACTTTATGAGAGAAACAAATAAAAGATTACATACAATATATTGTGTGATTACCGGTACACTGTTGGTCAAATTGATGGTCAGTGAACTAAAGATTCCATTCGGTACGTAGAACTGGTCATTATGGTTTGCAAGCTGAGGGCACGTCCGATTGCTTGCCTGTAATTCAAATGTGATCGAACAATGCAGTTATGGTATGTACTGTACCAGATCATATTACAAAGCATTTGGTAGATCAAATTTGCATAAAGTAGTCCATACAGAAAACTGTTACCTCATGATTTGTCCTTGGTATTTGAACCATTAAATTTAATAGTTAATAACACTTATTGCACAGCTGTTCAAGTTTAATCAAGACATTAGTTCATTTGGACTCATATTCCAACAATTTTACAGATCTGCCGAAAAAAAAAGTGTTTCGCCGTTTATTGTCTCCAATAATCACCAAAAGCCCTCAAATAAATCAACCAATATGTACTTTTTGTTGTTTCCAACATTCTACAAAATATATATTAAACACCAAAGGTATTGAACATAGCAACTGTCTTTAATTTTAGATTACGACTAATTGTACAGGGTATTTTTCCGAAAATCAAGTAAACAGTCTAGTTCAAATCAGTTTAATCAAGCATGGCCTTGAAGAAAAAGTGTATTTTTGTACAGATTAATCCCACTGACCGTGACAGCATGCGAACAAGTTGCAATCGGTGGACGACACTGTCCTTCCAATGGACACCAGGTACAAATCGCACCCACGGTAAGTGTACACTCCCCACATCTGAAAAGTAAGAAAGCATTAGTTACGTATAACTATTTTATCAGCAAACAGGTATGTGGAAGGCATCACCCATCTCCTTTAAAGTGATAAACTGCTGTCATAAGTACCATTCATAAACATGTAAACACTAAAGCTTATACTTGATTTTGTATTTATCCTCACACATACCGGTTTGCAACAAATAAAGCGACATGACACAGAACAATGTATTTACTTGAAAAAATTACACGCATTCGATACAAAATGGGATTGAAATGAAAACAGAAGTGTGCGGTCTCAAAGTAATCACACATTTTACTCTGAAATTTTAATTGTGACGTTTAGGTTTTACAGGTTAAATACACACGGAAACCATTAGTTAAAACCTTTTTTATTTAAGCTCGATTGAAACCATTGACAGGACAAGTTAAGTACATCTATCAGATATTTTGTAAATTCTTCAAACCAAGTATCCTCTGTTCAAATCGATTCTTTGAAACTTTTGTATGCATGTGGAATCTAAAGAACATGTAAATTTAAAGAAACAGACTGAGTTATGATTTCAATTATTTAGTTTTTCTCATCATATTAACCGTATTTCAGTCATAAGTCAGTGCCTTAGGTTAACAAAATATCACTTTTGAGCATTTGTCATCGATTTAAATGGATAACCTACATCAGATTTATATACTTTGGTAAAACATTGACAACTTTCTTAATGCATCAGAGGTAGAACAGCCTGAGAGTAGAACTCACAAACCACGATGAGGGTCTAAGTATATGTCAACTGAGCATACTATGCACAGACAGACAAATGATCAGAGCAACAAAAAGGTGATGTCTAACTAGTTCCTCCTACCTACTCGTAGAAGGGTTACAGAATTACAGAACACATTTAATATTTTGCAAGCAAAGTATAAGCTTAACGTTTTCAAGCTAATACAAAAGTTTAAACTTACTTCTTGAAGTTGGAACATGAATAAAGAAGGAATGGAGCTTCAGTCAATAGAACATCTTTACTATTCACTTTGACAGCAAACTCCAGTGTCAACTGGGTGTTGTATGGAACTAAAACAATAATGATTTAAAAAACAAGAACAAAAAACTATCATGAACATGAACATAACATATGAGAAGTGTACAATAAGGTAGTTTAGTTTGGGGTGGGAGGAGGGGGATTATGCCATTTCCGGGAATTTTATTCTCAATCTGTGTATGTGCCTTTCGAGTTATGTTTTGCTCCTTCTGGTTCATGCGTAAATAACCCCCTCCAAATTAAACAAATCGGAACCAATAGTTATGTTTATTAAACTAATCAGTCTATAAATAAAACAGCTTTAAACAAGTCGTTGAATGTCAATACGTAGTTGTGATTCTGTGGATGCATATATAGAAAATACCTGTACTTTAAACGTGTATACTAATGCTGTAATGGCAGAATTAATATGTATTAATGTATACAAATAATATGAACGCGTTTAATAAACACATTGTGTGTTATAGACGGCATCCATTAATTCACATTATTCACGCTTTACAGCATCGTGTCGGAAAAATACAACAAATACATTGTTTGCATTTTATTTTTCAGCGATCCTGTGCTTAAGTTATGTACTGGCTGAAAAAGTGTACTAATCCTGATTAAAGATACCGACTAACTGCTTTTTCGATTCCCGTTCTAACATACTTTTGGCAATGTCTGCGCCACTGGATGACCTATGATAATATACAATCAAATTGGAGTTGCGCTGCTTTTTTTTAGTTTTGTGTCGTTAAAATTGTGTCCGTTTGCCTCCCGTATGAAACGCAACAATTTTCACAACACAACATCGTGGTGTGGAATGTTCCGACTACCGGCGAAGTTCACATTTATATCATCTCATCACTTATCTTTCCTCCGAATTCCTACTCACTTCCCCTAAATCCCATTTCCTCTTTATTCCGTCTCATTGCAACCTCATTTCCTCCTCCATGCCTCCACATTTCCTCCTTATTTCCTCCTCGTTCATCATCAATGCCTCCTCATTCATCCACTTTTCCTCCATATTCCTCATCAGTTCCTCTAAATTCCATTATAATTTCTCGGCATCACCTCTACATTCACCCTCACTTCCCACTAATTTCCTCCTCACTTCCTCCTAATTCCCTAACCATACACTCCTCATTCCTCCGCACTGATTCCACATTTCTTCCCATGTCCTCCTCATTTCCCCTTCATTCCGCATCATCATCCTCACTGCCTTCTCACTTCTCAGTTCCTCTTCATTAACTTAATAACGCCTTTTTATTTCTCCTAACTGCTTACTCATTCAATCCTCCCTTATTTCAAATAAACACATACTGCACTTCGTCATTTGATAAAAAAGCTATCCAGACTTTAAAAGGGATCCTGTTGTAGGAATTACGCTGATCTTTGTAGTAACGCAGTTATGATAGCCATTTACAAGGACAAAAACTACATCGATATCGTGATGTTGAATGCTCTGGCAACATTTTCGAACATGTTTTATTATATTTTATATTAAATACATGTTTAGCATTTTTATTTTCTTTACAAGTTATTCATGTTTGCGGTTTTAAATTTATATTCGGTCTGTTTCTTTTCAAGGACAACACAATATCGCAAATTAACGTTTATAACATACATTAGTCTAATTGTTTTCTTAGCATGTGTGCTCGTATGCCTAAAACTGTTGCTGTTATCTCAATCTTTTGAATGTCACTGTTAAGTTATTGACCCACAAAGGAAACTCAAACCGACTAACATACACACAGTTGTTTAACTGCATCAAACACACGTACTTAATAGTGCAGGAAACCAGTATAGAAGGTCTATAATACGCATTTCGTTTCAAACGTGGTGATTAATACCAGGCAACGATTGAATGTCCCCTAATACACATCTGTTTACCCGCTTTAAGTTCGGGTACTTAATTGTGTGGTAATCAACTGTTTTCAATACTAACTTTTGCAAAAAAATGGAAACAACTGCTCAATGTCATTGGAGCGTGTGTTGTTTTTTTATTGTTAAGCTGTAAATAAATATGACCTATGTTTTCCATTTTGCAAAAGCGATGTTGTTAGGCGTCTAAGACTCGTATGAATCAAATGGTACTCTTAATATCACTTAATTGGTTTTAAATGCATTCCGTTATATAATTTATATACAGTAAAAAACATTTTAACTGTGTTATTTCAAAATGAATGTTCCCGTTTCAAGTCAAGGTATTTAATTATGAGGTAAACCAATATTCCAAAACCAATATATGCCTTCAAAGGGAACCAAATGCTCATTGACATTCAGCGACTTTATTTAAGTGGTTTCCCATTATTTATTTTCGTATGAGTAACATGCAAATTAACACAATGATTTGTTTTAATTGTCGTTTAATTCAGAGGGGTTACACATCCCCTTGACCGGAAGGAGCACAACATTACGTCAAACAGCACATTAAGTCAAAAGCACATAATCGTTTGGGGCATACACTACCCTGAAAGGGCAAACTAAGGGTTGGGCATATAATCATGGTGATGGTTAACACCCCCTTCCCTTTACGCTACTAATAAATTTTACCTATACAATAAGTTGGCATGCATGTATGGAAATAATGGTGATTATACACTCGATTATTTTGTTTATATTATGTAACAAACAGTCCAATGTAAATAATCGCAAAAATTGTATTGACCGCTTATTACCATTTTTATTTTCCATACTGCATATGAATTTCGATCCATTTCTAGTTGCATTCTTCATTGTTCCATCTTTCCAACGACAAAGGTGTTGATACATCGGACCAACAGGCTGACTCAGTGAAGTGGTAAGTTGAATGTCAACCTGGAGTAGCACAATGTTTACACTTAATGTGACCTGCTTTACCTTCTTCTTTACCTCCGTTCAATGTTGAACCTACTAGCTCAAACGTATAGTAAAGATATGCAATTATAAAACACTTCTAGGACAAGAGCATATGATGAACTGGATCGCTCACTTAAAGCCCCATTTACACTCAAAATCAACGAATATTTCGTAAAATATTTCGTAAAATAAAGTTAACCCATAAACAGTCAGTTTTCCAATTTTCGAAATATTCGTTGATTGTGGGTGTTAGTGGGGATTTAAGTTTAACTCAAACTGCCAGTCTATTGGTGCTAAAAACCCAGCTAATACAGCTTTGAAACAAGTACATTTGTAGAAGTTACAGGTTCACAAGACAAGACAAATTGACGGAATGGGTTTATTCTTATACACTCCAAAATCAATATAATTTACACAAAAAAGAAGCTCGCGTAGAGATCATTTAGGTTTAATAAGAATTTATGCCGTGTATACTGACAGGCTTAATCATATTTATCATTTTATAATGAAAATAGAAAAACGTCCGAATATAGGTATCTACAGGCAAAGTTTTGAACGTTTCAACAACTGAATATTTGAATAACCGCCCTCACCCCTTACGGCCATTTTTGTCACGAATTAAAGTAAAATGAGATTTTGTATATGCTTTTGAAAGGCACCTTTTAGTAAATATTTATACTACTACGTAATATCATCAATACATTAGGAGAAACGATTTTCAAAATGCTCGTTATAGCAAAATAAAAACACTCAACGTCCGCTGCACTCGCGGTCATGTTATTAATTAATCAGTATCATTTACAAACTAGAAATGGCGCGGCCGCGGCCGACGCGTATCCCCACGCCGCATGTTGTTTGTAAAATGAGTGAACATCTCTGACCCGGCCCCACCCCAACCACCATAACTATTGACCCAGGGATCAGATCAAAATTCCAAATAGTGCACTGTCGCACATATGCCCATAGGTATTATGTGTTTAAGTTTCAAGGTTCTAGTGATACTAGTGTAGAAGGAGATAGTGGCCAGGACTGACGGACGGACTGACGGACAGACGGCGGAGATAACCACATAATCCCCACGCTCTACGAAACTAATAAAATATGATAATCTGTTCCAGAGAAAGGACTTTCAAAATGTTCTACATAGCAAAGTGCAAATTTAACGTTAGGTACATTGGTGGTCACGTTATAAATATATCAATACACTATTTTTGTTTAATAAATAGGCAAATGATTGTTTAGGTTTTTATTGTTTGCTTCCTTTAAAATCGATTGTTTGTAATAGTAAACATATTACCTATTAAGCAATTTTTTTTTATTTAAAAGAATAGAAGTGTATATGTTAAATAACACACACATTTTTTAAAAGAAATAAACAAACTTATTGAAATTAAATAAATTTCTGATCTGATAATTAATAGTCAGTAATTGCAAAATTTAACTCAAGTATCGCAAGACAACAATAACAATAACAAAAATAAAATTAAAATTCAGAATTTATGGCATATTTACAATTGTGTTCTAGAAAACAAGCTGATGCAATTAAGTAATATACATGTAAAATAGTAACAGTATCATAACTATTCCCATTCAAAGTCCAAATGCATACAGAGTAATCAAGAAATTAACAGGTAAACACATAACATAATTTACCATTCCTGTCCCAGCCGGTGCTCCTTTTGGCTGTACGTCCAATGTAATACAGGAGGTCAGGGAGGACAGCCAGCACACGGTGATACTACAGGAACAGTCCGACTTCCGGGAGGCACTGAAAGCACCATTGTAAGTGGAAATAATGTTATGCCAGAACAGTTAGTGAAAACCCTCCAGAAAGATAGTAATGTTACTACCTCTTGACTTTTATTTAAAGTAGTTAAACAATTGTCTGTCCAGTTAAGAACATTAAAAAAAAAACGCGGCATTAAACATACAAATTATTGAAGCTGGTATCCCCACGTTGTAACGGTAAATGTAAAGCGGTAAAAGCTGTTGAAAGTCATGCCAAACCGCAGTTAGCCCAGTAGTTATCACAAAACACACACGTGAAAAAAAACACATTATAGCACCGCTTTTCAAATTAAAAATACAAATACACTCAATATACAAAGCAACATATAAAACAGTGAAATGCGTAAAATAGTTTTTTAAGGAAAATTCATGAATGAAATGTAATATGTATGCTTCAGGAAGCCTTGCATTCCATAAGTAATCAGCATGATGAGCAAACGTATCGCGAGAAAGAATTCGGTCTCTAGGTCCACGGTCTACTTCAAAATTCGTTGTGAAAGGTCAAATTTAGGAAATGTGTACTTGACACAATTTCCGGAACATAATTGTGTACATCTGGAATGGATTTTTTTAATAACTTTGACTTATGTTTGTTAACATAAAATGTAATACTGCTCCGTCCACATAAATCCAGCATTGCTAACCACAAAAAAGACCTAAAGGCGCTCAGGCGCGGAGACATAAAGTGAATTGTGAATTCGATCCTAATGAAGATGCATTTATTGTTAACAATCATATATAATATTGTTGTATCGAATTTAACTAATTTCTGGCAGTTTTTAACCATCATTTCTCCCCTGACATTTTTTGGGAATATTCATTGTTCCTAAATTGTGCAATCAGTTTTAAGTTCTGTTATGGTAGTTCATGCCCATTAAGATTTCATTCGAAGTAAACTGCTACATGTTTTTGGATTTGCATGGGCTAATTTCCACGAAGGGCTAGCGTACCGTTGTTCATAAATGCACCATCCACACAGGGGATTTCTACCTTCCATCACTCCAGACTTCACACAGTTGCTGTCGGGATATTTGAGACAACGTGTGCTGGGAAATTTGTACAACTGGAATAAAAGAGTAACTTTAATTTAAACTGTACAATATTTTTGAAGAATAACGCGAACGCACTGAACAAACAATATGTTATTTGCAAATATGATCGAGCAAGCAGCCAGAAAAAGCTGAGAAGATTTAAATCTTTGTGTTGTGAATGATGTAATAAAAATCATAAATGCGACTAGGCAATCAAATCAACTATCAGCAAATTGTGTACCTATTGTGATCAGATATTTGATGTTCAGTTGATCAGCCACCAAAAACCGCACACATTTGTTTTAAATAGTAATAACAGAAAACTAACCTGCTTTTTAGTCATTACAAACAATGAGTGATCACTATCATTGTGCTGGTATAACCCCAAAATTGGTGGATCCGCAATATTAAATGTGTTGTAACGCCTGAACGTGCCATCTAAACTGACAAACTGCAATGTAAAACACTAAAACGTGAGATGACTGCATGTCATGTAAGCTACGTAACTTTCTACGTATGTTGTCACATTCTATACAATAGTTGGTAAATATTGAATAAACAATGCAATATTATTCACAATAACTATAAGTTTTCTCAGTGTTGTATTCTCTTTCTTTAATTAAATGATACTTTTTTATAATTTCAAACAGTTTTAGAAATGTATGGACTATATTTACATATAATGCCAATAAGAACTTGGTATTTTAGAGTGAGAATTCTGTAAGTAAGCGTTAAGAAAAAGTTGTCTGTTTCCACGAACCCAAACCACAACCATAACTTTTTAGGTATTCAATGTTGAGTTTGATCATAGTTACTTTATTCTTGCATTTTCGCTTAGTTAACCATTAATTGCGAGTATGACTCATATAAGGAATATTTCTGCATATCATTGCATATTCCGCCTGAAATGGAAAATAGAATAATAAGCATGTAATGTGTCACGAAAATCTGATGTAAGGCAATCTGACCTCACCAAAGCGCAGCGGCAAAGTTTTCAACAAGCCGGAACCATTTTACCAGCTAGACCAAGATATCAATAAACCAAATGTTCTTATACATTTTCATGATCAAATTGTTACTTTTACAGGATTGACAATATTTAAAAAAAGTCATATCAATAAAGCTGTCCTGTCGCCTGTTGGCCATGTTTTTCGACGGTCCAGACCAAATTTGGAAATCGGCCGATGCATTATCAAAACAAAAGTTTAAGGATGATTGGGCTAAAACATAACATATAGAGTTGGCACAAGGCGTAACTACTGTCATAACAGAAAAACTACCAAACCATGTACATACATACAAACTCGGCCAATAAATCATTAGAACAGATGTTCGGAACTAGATATTCTTCAGACAAGCTTTTTCTTAAACTTTACATAGTAACATTACCTGTATGCTTAATGTTTTCAGTTTTCATATATTCAGCTTGTTGTCAGGTCTAGTAGTAATGTATGACATTTAACTGATCGCATATTGATTTAAAACGGACAATAAGCTGGTATCTATTACCAGTAGGTAGTCCGGTCTGGCAAAAGGAGAAAAATAGACTGACAAGACACTGGACACAAACTTACAACCAACCGAAAATAGTAATAATGACAACGTAATGACAATAAAATGAAGTTACATGAGGTTTTTACCCTATAAGTATAATGTTTTAGATGTATTTGTAGTTTTTATAAATTAAGTATGGCTTGTCACAATAGTGACGAAGATTATCCCACGTCAATTGTCGAAATATGTAGAAAGTTGATAAAACAAATAATTGAACCACTGGGGGGAGCCAGTTTTGACTACAGGGAAATGGTTTGAGAAAAACTGCGAAGTGAAACATTATACAATGTTATATTACCACTTTTAGTTTTTAAACAGTTCTTTTTTCAGTTATTATGCTTTATAAGTGTGTATTGACCTTTTGAACTAACATGGTGTGGGACGTTTTTACCAGAGATGCATGCTTTAAGAAAACATTGTAGAAGGCTAGTTTATGATATTAAATACAAATAATTCACATGTTAACCATGTGGTCTTAGAGAAAATAATCTGCTTATAGTGGTACTAATTATGTTTTAGAAAATATAAGTTGAACTAGAAATGTGCCCGAAAGACACGGATACCCACTTTACACAAAAATGATTGTTTTTGCCACACATAATGTAAACTATTAATACAGCATGTATGTACTATTCCTTTGTAACTGTTGCTACACATAAAGTCTTTTTAACGAATTTGGCATTGACCTGTACGCATGCACCATACTACATACTTATATAACATGTTAAGACAATTTACAAATTTCAATTATTGTCTGTGACCTGGACCTCAACGCGACTGACATGGTTTGTTTCCCGCGACGCATCGTCCAGATATTGTGAGTGTTTGAGTCTATATATTTTGTAATCTTATAATGCACGACAATATTACTTTTGCTACAGAGAAACTGCACAAACTAAACACTCAAAGTGTCCACTTTTGCCTTAACCTTAATCGAGCGACATGGTTGTTACACGCCAACCGCTGTCTTAATACAATGAACATTTGTATTTTCACTATGTACATATAAGGGACATGCAAAAAGATCAAATGCCTATAGTGAAATTGACCTTGAAGCGAGCGAGATGGTTTATGAACATGACACGTCGTCTTCATATGATGATTATTTGTGCAAAGTTATTTCGGAAATCTCGTTATGAGCCGGATACAAAATGTCCCACCAAAACATATACACAAACAAAACCACATGCAAACCAACACAGACATACACACAGACAGGGGTTGCACTATATGTCTTCCCGCCATTATCTTTGCAGGGGAATAAAAAAACGGCGTAACTTATGTTATATTTTACTTTAGATAATTGCATATGCACATATATTTTATCATAACGAACGATGCCTGCGAGCTTTTAATGGTTTAAATACAAACGTTAAGACAAATATATACGGACAAGTTTGTGTATACGGACGGATGTACAGACAATCGGACAAACATTCATTGTGATTACAGCATACCCCTTTTACTTTTATCTGGGGTATAAAACCACCGGAATCATAGAAAACTAGTTGTCACAAGAAGATGGCGCGCTTTGCTATTCTTTCGTTTTGATAGTATAATGTACATTTTCTTTCAGACATCTTATATACTGACCACAAAGACACATTTGAAGTTGAATATCTGTACAAGTTATACAGTATATGTAAACTTTAAGCTGACAATTTATGAGTTAAAGCAAGAAATGTGACCATTCCAAAAAACTTGGTTTTCAACTTTTGACAAATTTTGAAATAAATTAAGTTTAAAAGCAAGGTCGACATGCAAGCAGCCTACATACACATACCTTTACTTCACTGGCCCAAAATGCAAACCTACCCTAGGTCTGTTAGTAAACTATTTACAATCAAAAGTACAGCCCAATACTTCCACTCAAATCAAGCATAAAACGTTTGTTTCCTATTTTTATTAACATTAATTTTTACCCCACTGGTCCCAAATGTAATTCCTAGCTAGATCAGCCTGTAACCTTCTGTTCAAACACAATTTCAGAAAATACATGTTAACTGACGCTGTTGATTAACCTCGACTATAACATAACTGGCCTCAAATGCAAGCACATGTCTTTATGTCAGCTAGAGGTAGCCGTTATTGCATGCAAACGCTAAACTGAATTTCTTAAATACAAGAAGTGCAATAAGCGGCGTAATTTTGCAAAAGTGCCGCACAGACCTCTGGCCGTTTGTCGATTACCTCGCATGATGACCCCGAAGACATACCTTAAGTTTCAATTGAATGTATGTTGTAGTTACAGATATATGTGCGTGTTTCATGCAACTGTACACAAGTTGACATAGTCATGTTAAAAAGCTGGTCACAGTTATATGTATTGGTCAGTGAATGTTCATAAAGACCCAGAACACATGTGAAACGTTCAATGTTAGCATATATAGTAAATATTGAGATATATGAAGTTCATTTGTACGTTTACGTTAACAAGACATTTTTAGTACAAAAAGGGCTTTATTATGTTAAATTGCATGTCTGAATTACATGTATGTCATTTGGGTAGTGAATCTACACAATGAGTCCAAACACATGTGTGAAGTTTGGAGTGAATACCTGTAGTAGAAACAGTAATATGTACATGTCCACCTAAACCAAATTCAAAGTACCAAAATGGGCATTATTATGCTAAATTGCTAGTCAAAGTTATGGAACATTCTCAGTGACCTCACACAATTACCCGAACAAATGTGTGCAGTTTTCAATCGAATCCGTTGGTAAAAACAGTGATATGGAGATTTTGCACATTTACCTTAACTCAAGTTTTAAGTACAAAAAGGGTGCGACAATCTTCTTAATTACAGGTCAGAGTTATGGGACTTGGTCAGTGACTTGGTCAGTGACCTCACACAATGACCTCGAACAAGTGCGTGGCGTTTCAATTGAATACCTGTACTTAAACAGTTAAATGGAGATGGTGCACGTTTTTCTTAATCAGAATTTCACGCGAATTTAACGCGGACGCCGACATCGACGCCGAAAGTTGGGTGAGTATAGATGGACTATTCAGCGGTGTGTGTACATACAAAGACAAGTGCTTTAATTTGTTTTACAGGCTGCTCCAAGCATAAGGATTGGCAAAATTGTGGAGCATTGTCGGCACTCACTGAAGCACTAGGGAATGTGCAAATATAAGTTTATTATTAAAACTCTTGATTGATGATATTAATAAGTATCAGCTTTTTATTAAATCAATGGTTACAACTAGAAATAATGTACGCATTCATACTACAGCATATATGGCCTAACATTATATTTTATGTGTTGATGTACATTAGAGGAATGATGTTTTCATTCAGTGTGGAAATTCTGTCATTTCCGTTACTAATAAAATTGCCACAAAGTGTTGTAAAATGATGGACATTGGTTTCATTTTTTTGGAAATTGAATCTGCCACTAAACGCAGACGTTTAAATGTCTAAAACAAATCACCTTATTTTCACACCTTTTTGGAAAATGAATGGAAATAAAGTGCTTTTCGGTGGAAATAATTGCATTTGCCCAAAAGGTGTGGCATTTCGTGGAACATTGTCGCAATACTCAACTAAAGTATACAGTGTTACAAAGGATAGAAAATATATGGTAGTTACCGTCAAATCCTGTGTAGCGTATTGAAAAAATAACGCAATTACTTCAGATAAATGTTGACCATAAGTTATTATTATGTTGCTGTTTCAAATAAATTCATATCAATCATTGACTTCTTTAGCAATCAACATTACAGACTTGCAGGATGGACGGGACGCCAAAAGGCTTCTGTTAGATAAAAACAACAAACTGACTCAAATTTTTGGTGATGCAATCTGATTCCTTTTCTTGAAAGAAAATTCGGCCCTGGTCGATTATTATATCTCCTCAGCGGAAACACGTTACAGCTCATGAGTGACACCTTTTGTTTACTATTTAGTGTAATAATATTGATCATTTACCTGAAGCACAAACCCAGACGTGGTCCCCACTGTAAGGACATGCTTTTCATTCAACACAGAACCATGCATGGTGACCATGAATCCTTCTTGGGAGGATGACCTTGCTTGAAATTGCATTTGCAGAACAGTCCAATCAACTGAGTAGAACATTGCTGGATCATATGGATTGGTACTATTTAAGTCCTCTCTACGTAGTTCCGCTGCTGCGAGTGTCTAAAATGGAGTTTGAATTTCAGTTTCGAATCAAATCATAGTGTATGCAAAAACAATAACAACATGATGTTTGTAAATAAGCTTACCAATAACAATTTACAGTCAAGATGCTTTTCAAAATAACTTTAGTGTATGCAAAANAAAAGCAAATGGGAACCCCCAAAACAATCTGTATCGCTTGAAACATTTATTCATAATGTCGAATCGGACATTTCAGAAGCTCAAACAAATACAAACATGAAAAGCAACCTCACTAAACATGAACGACAAGCTCTGCGGTCATTGAAAAACAATAATGACATTATTATAAAACCAGCAGACAAAGGGTCCGCGGTTGTCGTTATGGACAAAGAACAGTATATATCTGAAGCCGACCGACAACTCAACGATACCAGGTTTTACAAGCGTTTGGACTCGGATCCCACCCAGGAATTTCAAACAAAAGTAAATACAAAACTTAAAGAAATGTTACACTCTGGAGAAATCAGCGAAAAAAACTTCGACTATCTCTCAGTCACCAACCCCAGAGCTGGCCGATTCTATCTTTTACCAAAAATACACAAACCCGGCAACCCTGGGCGTCCAATTGTTTCAGCAAATAGCCACCCAACTGAACGGATTTCGGAGTTTGTCGATTACCATCTCAGACCTCTCGTAGTAAAACTTCCGTCGTATGTCAAAGACACAACTGACTATCTTACAAAAGCATCATCCGACACTCTATCAAGTGACACATTACTTGTCTCCATGGACGTTGAATCTCTTTATACAAACATTCCCCACGAGGAAGGCATTGAGGCCTGCACAAATGCTTGGGAAACAAGAGACATAAAAGACCCTTCAACAAAAACATTAGTGGATTTACTGACCCTTATCCTGAAATGTAATAACTTTGAGTTCAATGGGGTGCATTACCTCCAAATACAAGGTACAGCAATGGGAACTAAAATGGCACCATCATATGCCAACATTTTCATGGGACATCTCGAAGGACAGCTCCTGAAGGCGGTACCATTGACACCTTATCGCTGGTTACGTTTCATAGACGATATAGACATGCAGTGGTCTCATGGACAAGACAACCTCAAAATATTCCTTGAACTTGCCAACAACTTCCATAAATCAATTAAGTTCACCAGCGAAATATCTAATACACAACACGTTTTCTTAGATACTGTCTCACGCATTGAGGGCAACAGTCTTATAACCGACCTTTATTCAAAACCCACAGATAGCCACCAGTACCTTCTACCTACAAGCTGCCATCCACCACACTGCTGTAGGAATATACCATTTAGCTTAGCCCTTCGAATACGGCGGATTTGTACCCAAAAATCAGATTTTGAAATCCGAACAAAGGAGCTATCCGACCAATTATGCAGACGTGGGTACAATGACACGAAAGTATCCCAATCCATAACCAAAGCCGGCAATTTACATAGGGAGGACCTACTCCAATACAAAAGCAAAACGCCAAACACTCGCATACCGTTTGTGGTCACTTACCATCCAGGGCTACCAAAAATAAAAAACATCATTGACCGCCACTGGACCACAATCGAAAAATCAAACAAGCTTAAACGTTTATTTCCTGAACAGCCCATTTTGGCATACAGAAGACCCAAAAGTATCAGGGACATTCTTGTACGTGCCAAAATAACACCAAAATCCGAAGAAGCTGTTCTTGGAGAATCAAAACCATGCGGCACCAGTCGGTGCCAAACATGCAAAATGATGCGCCCATCAAATACATTCAAAGCCACATCTGGTGCCATTTCATCCATTAAAGGTAACCACAACTGCAAAACTGCAAATGCCGTATACCTGATGACGTGCAGTATATGTAACAAGCAATATGTTGGCGAAACAAAAATGGCATTGAACATGCGCATGAATCTGCATAGGTCCGACTGGAAAACTCGCAAATTCAATAGGTCTCCCGTTGCCGCACACTTCAGCGAATCGGGCCACTCGTTTGACAATATCATTTTGAATTGTATAGAAGCAAATACACAGTGGTCCGACGAGCAACGCAAGTCGCGGGAGACATATTGGATAAGGCGACTGAACACCCTTGCTCCATATGGAATAAATAAAAATGACACATAAATGGAGTCTTCAAAACACATACCTCATATTTTAGAGGGTTGTGTTTTGGCAGTTGTCAAATGTTTTCTGCGTGATTCATTGCTAAAATGAGTCTGGAGCCAGTCTATTGTAAACCCCTACGAACATGCAATTAGCCTTACACAATACGGACACGGCTCTAGGCGAGTGCACGTTTTTATCGGTGAGTTACGATCAATCAATTATGAATTATCTATTTTTAGAACTTTTCCCTGTCATGTCCAACATTGCACGTACAACCATATCTGTGTTGACAAGCCCCTGATGAAGACGAAAAGTCGAAAGCGCTAGGGCATATGTATAAAATATGTAATTAGCACTGTTTGAACAGCATATTTCTCCAATCTATATATATATATATATATATATATATATCTTAAGTATATGATTAACATTATTTCCCTTATATGAATCAATACACAGCAGGTAACTAGACATACTTAAATTAGTTGCTTTCCATGCACACTTTTATTGCACCAATCTCCTTTTCATCAAAAACAATACGTCATTAAATATTGTTTTCAATGTCTTCCAACAATTTCCATAATGCTTCTGGTATTTATGGACATTATTATCTCGTATGTGTACCCGTAGTCGTGGCAACATTGGCACACATGGTGAAACTGTTGTACAATTTCATGATAGTGTGGTGTTGTTTCAAATAAGAGTGTGCATTTATTATAAGTTATATGCATTGCAGCTCAAGAGGACTGCAAAATATCCTCTTTAAAAATCTATCTCAATACTCAATATTTACACCAATGCCAAAACATATAAAATATCTGTTAAACTCTACCAGAATATGTAAATCATTATGCGGTCATATCAAAATTGGTGACAGTTCTACCTAGTCTTAATATTGGCTTAATAAAAAGAATGATCTTAACCGTCATTTTGAAAAATACAGGGGAAGCTTTCCCCTGCACCTGCTTTTTAAACATTTTTTCAAATAAAAGATTTAAACTTATTGTATATTACATAAATATGCATTTCATGGCTCGTTTTACTTGTTTGACATACGCCGATATTCGGCATTTTCCTAATTCAGAAAATTACGTCGTTTTCAAAATATAACATTAAGAATTTTCAAACAAATGCACTTTAATCTTTGCGTATTTCTAAACGTAAGAGGTCCTTCCGCCCTTGAGGCTGTATTATATTAGGACGCGGCGTGTGCCCCAGCACTCCTGTCTATTTAACTCTAATAGATAAAAAAAGTCAGGACGAATTTTGAATTATACCTGCAATGTCAATGTCAAGCTATATAGTTTTTACTGAAAGATATTTAATTCAATTTCGGTGTGGTCTTCTGCTGTGCAGAGAAACCGGAGTACCTCGAAACAAAAAACATTTGCCCTGTATGACAACCACGAACTAAGCTTGCATGCGCCAGGAGCGGGGTTTGAAATCTGATGAGAAGCGCATGTACCAAACACTGCACGTTTATACAGTCTAACAGCGGTTTTATGTGTCTTTTTTCATCTCCATAAGTGTTACTTATTAGTAATCGCATTTGAAATGCATAAACTGCCCTGAACTGGTTTTACTTGGTTTAGAACGCTACTTACAGATTGTTATCAGACTTTTGGGTTTACTTATTTTACACAGCTCAATTTAAGTGGTGTCATTTACGGTACTTGGCAGAAGTCGGCAGTTCATAATTTATAGTTAATTTTTATCAAGTGTATAAGTAGATCTAATTTTACGGTGGTTCCATGTGCTATTTTAGAATTTCAGATGTCGAAGAATTCCCAATGTTCACGAAAACAAGCAGTACAACACCAAGCTATTTTGGGGCGGGTTAAACATGTAATATCGTCTCCTAATGTCGGTCATTTGAAGTAAGTTATTTTAAAACTGCACAATAAATTAAAAAGTAACAATCCAGACAAGCTGTGTTCTGCCCGTATTCGACCTTTGAGGCAACGAGACAGCTGTTATACGCGATATATTTTCTCATGATGGTGAACATAAAGAACAATATGTTATTTAAAATGTGCAAGCTTAATGACAAAGTAACAGTCCCAACAAGCTCGGACTCACATTACCATGCACGCAAGCGCACACGCAAACATACATATACGCACATACACTCGAAGATTGTGACTACTTAATCGAGCTGTATGGAAGCGGGGTCGACACAAAAACAGCTGCATTCTTATAATTCAGCCAAATAAACACGTTTTGTTTCGGACTCTTCATTTAAAACAATTGTAAATTCGATACAGCTTATTCGGAAAGGCCAAACGTTTAGCTGAATGTAATTGATAACCTAAAGGTTGCTCTAAGCAAGGCCATATTAAAATGCTTAACTGCCAGATGACTGGACTGTTAAACTTTGCATTGTCAGTTTGAACAAAAACCCTACAACATGACGTATGGTTGAAAGGCATCATTAAATAAATCGTATGGCCCATTGGAAATACCTGTTTTACAAATAAGACTATTGTCCATGTTCCTGGTATAAAATGTACTCTTATTTCAGATTATATTATATTTTACTATTGTTTAATCTTGTCAAGAAAAGTTTTTGGAAAGTTTACTTACCCAAAATGACGAATGGAAAATACACAAGAAACGAAACATCAAACAATGCTAAAAATGGTTATTTCCCTAACAAATCCCATTGTGAGTGGAGTCAAGTACATACCATTCAGACTGCTGAGATCTGCTGTGATTAAAAAGTTTTCAACAGCCACAAATAAGCAACATGTTAAGTGTCCCATTACAACCATCTTAAAACACTATGTACTGCAGAAGGACCTCATCAATGACACCAAGGGGATGTTATAGTGAAACAATTCATATACAAGAATGAAGTTAATTATAGTTTTTTTCTTACTTGTTTGACTTAAAGTAGTTTGTTTGTTCCCTAAGTACTCAATTTGTAAAATATAATGATAAAAACTCTGTGTAACGAAAACATTCGTGTTTTTTTTCAGTCAGTCAGTCAGTCAGATAATCAATCAATCAACAATCCAATCGATGAACCGAACAGCATCGGGCACAACCGACAGGCGTCAATATAAATATATGTATACTGGTTAATGGTTAATCTTTCAAGCCAAAAAAACGGTAATTGAACTTGAAGTGGGTGGTGTACTGCTTTAAAGTTCCAAAGATTCCGCTGTGCTTGACTATATTTTTTAAACTATCTCATCAACGGAAAAGTGTCGCATCCGTCCATGACTTGTAGCCAATTAATCATTTAACAATCCGTACTTATACATGATAAGTACGTAGTATAAATAATGTAGCACTTGAAAAGCACGTGCACACTTTACAAAATACTTAGGAAGTAAAAATAAAATCAACTGGAGCTTGCGCGGTGGAGGCCGACGCGTATCCCCACGCCACATAGATGTTATATTAAAATGCAATTTTGAGTGGGCAAGGCCTATGTTGGTGGGGCCCCGTGGTGGGTATTGTGGACAATTTGAAGTCAATTGGTGAATTAATGAAGTAGTTATGTTAAAACAAAATTTTGGGTTGGCGTGGTCTATGTGGGCGGGGCGCCCCTGGGTTGGTAATGGGGCCATGCATAGTTGAGATTGACCGCATTGTCATAAGAGAAGTTCAGTATGAATTAGAAGTGAAACAGTGTAGGAATGAAGAAGTTATAGTAAAAGACAATTTGAGGTAGGAAAAACAATTTGGGTACGAACATTTTGGGTACGAAAAAATTATGCCAAAAAAAAATTAGGATGCAAACAAAAAATTGGGTACGAAAAAAAAAGGGGTACAACACAAAATTTGGAAACGAAAAAAAATTTGGTACGAAAAAATAATTTTATCAATGGCCCTGGGGTGGGTAATGTGGACATGGATGGTCGATATAGACCGTGTTGTCATAGGAGATGTTCAGTATTAATTTGAAGTCAATTGGTGAATAAAGACAGACAGACAGATATGTTATTTACGTCTCACTTTCGTACATGTTATTACAGATACACATATACAAATATGGTAAAAATAAAAGACATGTATANTTTACAGCTGGGTGGTTTTCTTGAAGAGTCATAGCGCACCAAATGACGTCTTTTGACAATGTTTTTCTTCGAGTTATAACGCAGCACAGAACGATATTTGACACGTTGAAGTTAAAAAAAAAATCAACGTCGGGAGAGGACACCCCTCCCGAAGCCACCCTTATCAGCCCCGGGGCGCCTGAAAAAAATCCTGTGGAAAACCCTGTATAATGAAAATTGTGATGTGATGTACATGTATAAACAGTTAAATAAAACATGTTTGTACTTTGACAAATTCCATTATCATTATTTACTATATTGAAAACTGTATGTTATATTATGATATGTGATATGTGCTCGATGTTTTTAAAATAAATATGAAAAATCTATAGTATATATTGTTATTTGAAACAAACGAAAACTGGTTAGCTCAAAGAAATTTTGAGAAAATGGGAACCAAAGTACCTTTTCAAGCAAAAAAGGGCTATTTTCAGAAAACAATAGTCTTAATTTTGCCTAGGAAATATATTATATACAATCATCATCATCATCATCAATCCCTTGACCGGTTTTGCCGTTGGGGGAAATAAGGGACGATGAAACAGAAATCCTCCTCCAGTCAGGTCTGTAGTGTGCTGCTGAGAGTAATTCATTCACGGGAAGGGATGTCCACTCTTGAACATTGTCCACCCAGTTGTTTATCTGACGGCCTCAACGTCTACCTCCCTCTAGCTGCCCTGGAGAACAGTATTGCACAGAGAGTCGTGCCTGGTGGTGACGTGTCCAAACCAAGCCAGCTTTCGTCGTTTGGCAGTCGCCAGTAGGGGCGGTTCATGTGGACCAACAAGCGTTGCAGTAATGTTCCGGACGTACTCGTTGAATCAGTAATACTGCATTGGTGCTTACGCAGATGGTACGAAAGTAATACATGGATAAGATTGTGTTGTATTAAATACTTCTATAATCACGTTTATTTGATTTTATGGAAAGATGTGCAACATAGATTGGGCACCATCTACTGGGGAAAATCACAATTATACATAATTCGCAATAAAACGCAACCTCAATTCAAATAGAAACTGACATGCACAGTAAATTTATACAAATTAATATGAGTCGCGCTCTGAGAAAAGGGGGTGAAATGCATGTGCGAAAAGTGTCGTCCCAGATTAGCCTGTGCAGTACGCACAGGATAATCAGGGACGACACTTTCCGCTTTTATTGTTATTTTCCGAATAAAGGAATACTCTTGTTGACGAAAATTTAGTTTGGGCGGGAAGTGTCGTTCCTGATTAGCCGGTGTGAACTGCACAGGCTAATCTGGGACGGCACTTTACGCACACGCATTGAACCCCGTTTTCTCAGAGCGCGACTCGTATGAATTTACCATTAACTGAACTCATTGGAAAGGAAGTCGAGTCGCGAAGACGATAAGTTCAAAAGTGGTAACATACATGTGGATCTGATGCAGAGGGTCTCAAAACAGGACAAAAAAAGTCAAGAAAAAGTTGAAAGGAAAGAAAAACTAAAAGCAGTCAAAAATAATTTGTATTTTATCAGTTCACAAAGCAAAACGTGCTCAATGGTAAGCTATTGTTGTCAGTCATTATCTGGCGTTCATTGTTTGTCGACAAGTGTCAACTTTTACCTTGAAATTATTTCTTCTTAAACCATACGCCTATATATATCTGTTAACATGTTTTAGACGGTAGCAAATTTTCTTGTCAGGAACCGTTTATAATAAATGGCTGCCAGGGGACGGAATTTTATAGAGAACTTTGAAAATCTTCTTTTCAGAAAGTGATGATCGGACATGTCAAACTTAAGATCTATACATATGTATATTAAGAGGTCTTTGGTCAAACATGTTACTTAATATTCGTATTACAAAGCCGTATTCGTTTTTTGTTAGCAACAGCGCCAGATCAGTAGCAGTTCTTATTGAACTCCGCCTGAGGTGAAGGGCTGTCAAACGGACCTCTTGTTTCAACACTTCTTTTGCTATTTGACTATATTAAAAACCATTACTATGGAACTTGGTTTAAGTTTCTTTATAAAATCCATGTATTAATTTAAATAGAATTCCTTTAACCTCATTAAACAATATCGTAAATGTTCCAAGCATACTGATGTTGTTCCCAACAGGTATTTAATATAATATTGTTCTGTACGCAGTTAACAATAGTGCGTGGTAATCGGATAAAGTAGTAACAAAAGATGGTAAATGAAATGAATACAACTTCATTTCATATTTCTGGGTTTCTGTTTTCCTGGGTAATGAGTGGAAGTATTAGACATATTGACAGTTTCACTTGTCGAATAAAGTTAATAATAATGATATTTCAATCTCAGTCAAATGGTTAATTCGTAATTGATTTCATGAAAGCATCAATCAGTTTGTACTTCAAAAGGTATGTACTGTAATGTGCTTATAAACTAATTCATAATCTTTTTCTTTTAATGAAAAATTCGGACGTTGTCTAACTAGTTAAATTATTAGAATGGCAGATTTAGAATGTACACGTTGTCTTACTAGTTAAATTATTAGAATGGCTGGTTATTTCCGCACAATCCTCTTTAACAAATAAGTGAGTATTTTTTAATTTAATATAACTAATCGATAAAGTATGATTTTATTGTACATAGTTATTTTCATATGGCAGCAACTGCGTCTGCATATCGCAAACTAGCATACCTAAAAAAATATAAAAAAATAAAGGGGCGTCTCGAAAGTATTTTTCGTAAATATAGACAAGTATAAAAACGTGTGTGTTTGTGTTGTTCTTTTCATATATTGATTGAAACGTTAATCTACACAAAGGCGCACTTCAATGAGATGTGTACAACACTGCTGTTCCGTTTTCACTCATGCGCATCGGTATTGTGGTACTTAATTATATATGTACGAAGAAGTTACTCTTACTACAAATTTTCCTGCTACGTCAAAATTTCCCTTGGACAACTTGATTTAGAATTATTAAAAAAATATTTTAATAACCATTTACACAAACAAGATTGTAAGCAACTATTTACTATGTTTTCAAACATAATAGCAGTTAGAACTGGTAAATCAGCTATCCCTTGAAAAGTGTGAGTTGGTAAACTGACCGCCATGATATGACCGAAATACAGTAAAACTCTGCGAAAAATCCAAATTACAAACAAACTAAACTAGACCACTGAAATGTATATAGTTTAAGATATTATGAGGATTAATTGTATGTAACAACGATGTTTGTATTACAAAATACCTTTATAAACGTGATTTATGTCTCCAAATTTCACTACATAACTTCTATGGGTTTAGAGACCAGTTTTCTACGATTGAAGGTTTTGCTATTCTTAAAGATTGACTGGTGATTTCTCTTCTCTGAGACGGCCTATATTATCACCGCTTCATCCGGCACGTCAAGGTGTCACATCTATGACATCCAGAGCGGCGCAATCAGTATTCTGGCCAGGAATCACAGCCGACATAATTGATATGAGGAAGAATTGTACTCACTGCAATCGAATGGCACCATCTCAACCGAATCTTCCCCCGACGCTATTGGTATATACCCGTTTCAATGTGTATGTGCTGACTCCTTTTATCATATTATCTTGTGATAATAGGCAAATATTCAAACTGGCCGATCGTGGAACAAATTACAAATGGATCTACAGGTCTCATTGAAAGTTTACGAAAAACGTTTGCAACTTTCGGAATACCAGATGAACAGGCATCAGACTATGTATGCTTTAAGAAAAAAAGTTTATACATATGCCTACGTATATTAAAGATAATGTTTCATGAAGTTACAGGAAATTGCAATACAATATAAGAATACGATGTAATAACCTCACTAGTTCGCGAAATTGTTTAGAGATTACGTTAATATTAACTTAATATATTACGGAAAAGCAGTTTTGAAATAACAAAAATGATTTCGGTTAACACATAAGTGTTTGTAAATTTAATAAAATAGATGGCCACTTTAAAGTACGTAGTGTGAATCCGTACTCTCCCGAAGCAAGCAATATCGACAACTGTCCATGAACCCTGGTGTATTGCTTATCTCCCTTTTATTGTTTGATGTTGCGACGACATGTCCTTATCGTGTAAGCCTGAAAAAAAAACACGTACATTTCAGACGAATCTTCAAACACACATACAGGCTACACTTACTGAGTTACAAACGTAAAAGTACGTTTTCTACGAGTTAGCTATGTCGTTAGCACGACTTATTATCTCGTGCCCACGACTTATTTCGTAATAAATGAAACAAACAGCAAATGTCACATTTAGGCAATTGTACGAAACACAGAATTTATCCTTTTCGTTATTGTTACTAGAAGTTAGTTCACGATAAAATTTAAATCGTGAAAACGCGCCGTCATGTGACGTTATCAAATACGACGCTGTCACCTAGACAATATAACGTCGCCAATACATAAAAAAAAAACTTTTGCAGAAGGCTAAGTCGGGCATTGGAATAAAGTTCGGATATTATTTCATAAGAGAATGTAAGCTGTGTGATACTTTTTTTCATTATAACTATTATTATTATTATTATTATCATGATCTCTTTTTTATCTCGACAATTGAGCTCACGCCATTTATGCATTATTATTGTGTGTTTTTTTTTTGAGGATATAAAGAACTGTTTCAAAATTAAAAAAAAAACTAAAATGGATTTATTGTAAAATAAGTTGACGTGATTTATTACACATTTTACCATATTTAATGTTTATAGAATAAAAACAACGCCATTTAATATGTAGCATTCAAAATGATGTGAGATAATTCGAACTAAATGTTTTATAATGCTTTTTGTGAACGCGTATTTTCTCTTTGTGTGCATTATATATGTGTACATTTATAATATAGAAGATAGCGGGTCAGAAATTTCAGCTATATGTTGATGATTCAATAGTTATCCCATTTGACATTGATTAACGAAAATCTATAGAAGATCTGGATTCTAAATAGTTTCTTCAAAGAGAATGCGGTTTCTTTGATGCTATAGATCATCTCGTATTCTGAAATCATTTGTTCTGGTTGCATCCATGTCATTGTGTATTGGTTGTATAGATATTGGTGACACGTTCCAGGCATTAAATTAATATAGTTTATTTAAACGCTAACTATCGCGTGGAGCTTATTAACGGTAATTTTATATATTTACATATACCAATATTAATAATTATCCCATTTATGCCTATCGTCTAGAAAAAAGGCCTTGGCAAACAGCGTAGACCCAGATGAGACGCCGCATGATGCGGCGTCTCATCAGGGTCTGCGCTGTTTGCTTTAAGGAATTTCTGAAAGAAATATTCTAAATATAGAAATAAATATACTAGACATCCCTAATTTTGGAAATAAATTGATCCAATTTAGAAGGATGGGAGAGTCCACTAGGCATAAATGGGTTAACAATTAAGATGATCCATGTAATTTATTCCTTCGATTTCTAAGATGTAATGTATCATTATGTTGCAGATATTATAACTCAGTCGGTGCTATCGTATCATTCATAGTTTTGTCTAATATTAATTTAAAATTGTTTTTAAAGAGACTTGTTCACGTTTTGGCAAATAGACCAAAAAAAATGTTTCAGATCTGCAAATTTTCGTTGTAATAATGATACTTGCGAGGAAACAGTAATTCTGAACATTTACCATGCTCTAAAATATCTATTATATGCATCTTTTGACGATTTTATACCCTGAAAAGTACAAAGCATTACAAACGCGAGACGATTTAATAATTTGGAGAGTTCTGTTGTTATCGTTATATTTTGTGACATGACGAGGATTGCTAGACTTTTACTCTAAGGTTCAGTGGTTCGAGTCCCGGTGTGGATTACTTTTTTTTTCTTTCGTTACTTTTTCTTCTTGTTTTATACTAGAGCTATTTAGTTCCGGAATTTATCAGTTTAAAGCATAAAATGACAAACTTCAAAAAATGCCAAAATCTGTAAATTAGTCCCTTTAAAAAGTTCTACAATAACCTTTATCGTATCGTTAACATGTAGGGATATTATGTCCAGATTTTTTCATTATGTAAATTTCACATTAAGTAAATGTTCATCAACTACACGGTTCTGATAATTATGATGATACGGAGAAGAAGGATAAAGACTGTGACGACGAAGACAATTATGTCGATGATGAGGAAGACTACAATGACGACGACTATGATTATTTAGCTGCTGTCACTGCTGCTGCTGATCATATTGAAGCCGAAACTTAATTGTTTGCAAATTTATATTTACCAATATATATATTCATTTTTCCGACTAAGACAGTTCGAGGAATCCAGTCCTGTGGAACTTAAATGCAAAGAAATACGTGATCGCGTTATAGCAGTCACATAAAGCAGGGAATGTTAAAGAAGATAACACAATTAACGGTCGAGAAGGAGAATGATCATCCTATTCCTGCCCCGGGGGGTCAGGACCACCGTCGTGCCCCGGAGGGTCAGGACATCCGAAGTGACGCCACGCCCGTCGACCCGCCAGTCAAAAGCATGTGGGGCAAGTTGAAGAAGATAGTCGTGGTGGAAGAGGAGAACCAGCCCGAACCTGATCCGGGGGAACCGGACAACAAGAAGAAAGCCACGTCCGTCACACCGCCAGCAAATGTCCTCGCCAAAAAACGTAAGTGTTCTCGGTATGTTGGTCCATTTTTTTCGCTAATCATAATATTTTATACTTCATACTAGCACAACGTTGGTTAAATTTTTCGGTGAAAAATAGGTTATTGTTTTTCATGTTTTAAAGATGAAGAACATGATTGGTTTAAAAGCGTGGTGTGCACGAGGATCACTGAGGACTGAAACTCTTAAGTTCATATGAGTCTCTTTCTGGGAAATCTGTTCTTAATCCGTTTGCGCCAAGTGTCATCCCAGATTAGCCTGTGCAGTCTGCACAGGCTAATCAGGGACGACACTTTCCGCTTTAATGCAATTTTTCATGCCTTTACAAAATCTAGTTTAGGCGAAAAGCGTCGTCCCTGATAAGTCGGTGTGGACTGCACATGCAATTCTGGGATGACACTTTACGCACATGCACTAAGCCCAGATTTCCCAGAACGAGGCTCATAAAAAAAATGATACGATTGCAAATTTCATGGACCAAGTGAAGAATGAGACTGCAACTGAAGAATTACAGTACTGCAAAATATTCACATGCACATGTATACGGTTAAATAAATAATTCAAAGTGTAATCGATACCCCGTATGTCTGTTGGTACTAAATACCGACAACCAAATTACTTTGTAGAGAAAAGATACGTAACTACCCAATTGATGAATCGTAGATTCTGTCTATCGATTTAACGTGGGTTGGTTCCAACAAAATTAATCTCTGAATTCCGTATCCAGTGATTATAAGGATCGTTTAAAAATTGAGCTTAATTATACCCCCACAAACACAGTTTGAAGGGGTTGTGGCTGGGGGTAAGAATGTTGGTTGGAACGTTGATCTGTTAGCAAAACCTAAGCATCTCTTGTCCATCGAATTGCTTTTTCATTTTTATTTGATTGACACAAAACTGCTTAAATTTCATGTAGTACGTGTTTGTGTTTATCAAAAGCATGATGGCCGACTGGAAGCCATTTTGAAATCTTGTTTTTCTTTTGTTTTATGTGTTGTTTTAGTGGAAGATTTTCATGAAACTTTATGCAGTTCATAAACACAATTCAAAATCACATTTCATCAACTTTAAATCAATGAAATAAAGAATATATATACATTTACTTTCATTAAATTTATCCCACTGAATTAAACTTCCTTTTAGTGAAATAACGTCGTTGTTATGATGTACCATAGAATTTAAAGGGCTGTAAACTTTCATTTTGTAGTTTAGATTTGGAACAGTTAACACTAACATTCTTCGATGTGCCTTGGCCCCCTATCCAACTGCACCCCATAATTTTGACATGCGTTCATTTGTTAAATTGTATGACTGGAAATTGAAGTTTATTACTTTTATAATTACATAAAGTGCAGTAATATCCTTTTCGTAAATCTTAGAATAACAAAACACTGTTATTTGCATCATTTTGTTGGTAGTAAATAATTGTCTTGCTGGGCGAGATACGTCCTCTTGTGGGGATTGATAATTTGTGTATGAAAACATAATAATTTGACTTGTTTCTGTTTGTTGAAGAGTCAAAACGGACGCCAATGGGAGAATACATCGTGCCGCCAGGGGAGAAAGCGCTGACGTCTTTAGGTATGAACGTCCGGTTACTATTCCCATGACAACTTTTATTCCGTTCCTATCATTGTATTATTTTGACAGGTCCAGTTATGACTTTCCGCTAAGTTTTTGTTAATGTTACGAAGTCGAGTTCGGTCGACGCTGTATTCACTCATGGTACATTCGCATGAATGTGCAAGGAAACGTTGTTTTTACATACAATTATGTGGGAACGACAATCTCGTATGCCCCTTATCTTTGTTTTATTAACTTTAAACATACACGTGTAAAAAAAAAACAATATTGAAATCCGATATACTATATTACTGTCCATGT
Source organism: Dreissena rostriformis (assembly GCA_007657795.1). Taxonomy (NCBI): domain Eukaryota; kingdom Metazoa; phylum Mollusca; class Bivalvia; order Myida; family Dreissenidae; genus Dreissena; species Dreissena rostriformis. The sequence goes on along the minus strand of VMBQ01000695.1, from coordinate 27,650 downwards.
ATGTCTACTTTACTGCAGGCGACTGTATGCCCGGACCTGCGGACTATGACCCCAAGATTGACCCCACCAAGCAGGGGTCACCACACTACTCCCTGGTCGGCAGACCCAAACTAACTGACGGTAAGTGAAACTTGCTCCAGGACAACAAGCTTTCTTACAATGAATTTTAACCGTTCATCTAACTCGTTTGAACCTTGTTCAGGGAAAACTGGGCTTAATGCATGTGCTTAAAGTTTCATCCCAGATGAGCCTGTGCAGCATGCTCGTATGGAGTTTACAGGAAGTCTCTTCTAAACGAATATCTAGTCTAAGCGAAAAGTGTCGTCCCTGATAAGCCTGTTCATTTTCTCTCTCTTTTTTCCATGTTTGACATTAACATAGCCACCAATTACATTTGCATACATAAAACATTGTTAATATAACAAATAAAATATTCTGTACGCACAAGCATTTAGCCCAGTTTGCACAGAACGAGGCTTAACCCTTTGAGCGCTGGAACCGAATTTTAAAGGCCTTTGCAAACAGTTTGAATCCAGATGAGACGCCACAGAACGTGGCGTCTCATCAGGATCCAAACTGTTTGCTATTCTGATAGTATTCTTTGAAAAAAAAAATCGAAGAAAATGCTGATTTTAGAAATTCAGCAGACAACATTTCAGCAGACGACAAATTTCCCAGCATGCAAAGGGTTAATGGAACACACATCATCGTTACAATCATCGATACCATCCTCTCGTGCTTTCATTGAAGTATTTGTTGTTGGTGAAGCGGGCGTGGGTATTTTGATTCCTCTTTAACTTTTAGGCAATGAGTACAATGTTGATGCACGATGCATGCACGGTTTCAGACAAGAAGTTCATCCCGGGTCCGTTCGAGTACAACACTTCCGGGGACGCCCTGTGGAAGAGGAAGAAGATCACGCTGAAAGGACGCGGGAAGTGCTTCTCCGATATCGATGGTATGAATTGATGATAAAAAATATTTTTGACCATGTAAGACACATGAAACGGATTATAAGGACATGAAGATCAAATGAGATACATTTAATATCACGTCAACCTGGACAGTTACAAAATCGCAATTTATAGCTATAGCAGAGATCAAACATAATTTAAGAGAATTTGAGGATTCATTTATTAGCTGAAATTATGTATTATTGTATAAAATGTTTATTGATTTTTTTTTTAATTGTGCTAAACAAGTAAACACAGTTACCTCTGAAAAAGAAATATCTCAAAATCCTGAATACATGTGATATTGACAACTTTACTTCTCGAAGGACAGGTCCTGGCGTTTTTTAACATAAAGAAAAAATGTCGGCGACACTGTAAACTAGCTTATATGATTTTCTGTTTTTTTTTAATCAATATATTTCCGATTCTATAAACATAAAACTTATTTATATACCTGTTCCAATCCATATTTTATTCAGCATTCGCATATGAAAATACCGATTCGCTTTTAGCGTTTTCTCTTTCCGTTCCCTAATAGTGGCAAGATTGCACCGTGTGTCAAAACACAAAAATCGACAGGTATTATCAAATTTGCATGACAAACATCCGTATGCTAGCGTTTGAGAGTTGTGCAGTTCAGTGTACATTTATGCAGGAAGATTTCTTTCTGTGTTGTTGATGGTTTATGCTCATGTTTCTGAGTGCAAACACTGACTGCATCGCATATTCTTTGCAATGCTGAAAGATAATCTGTACCTCTATATTCGTGACATAGGCCTATTTGTTAACGTAGCTGATTTACGAAATGCACCAGGGATTTTTCCCATCTTTGTGAAGCGGCCTTGGCCCCCATATTTTGTGGAAAAAAATGAGTCGCGAATTATACCAAATTGTGAAAAATTGAGTCAAAAGCGTTTTTAAATTGTGAAAATTTGAGTCGCAAACCTCTTTAAATTGTGAAAATTTGAGTCGCGAAAATTTCAAATTTTGAAAACGGCCATTCTCTAAGAAGGAAAAAAAGCCCTGTGCGGCACGATATTCACGGATCAGCATTGATTGATCGTATTTAAAATTCTCACTTGAGGATTACAGTGGGCCTTTTTTTAAAGGTCCATAAACACTCGAAATCAACGATTATTTCGTAAAATATTTCGTAAAATAAATTAACCCATACATAAATAGGTGTTGCTTACAGCAATAGCCAAAATTTCCACGCTAGATGTGGTCTGGTAACATAGATTAAACGAGATACAAAATGCTAGTTTTTATTTTTTGTGGGACAATATATTCCATTTTAATTTCCCGCGAAATTGATTTTGAGTATTTATGGGTCTTTAAGTGTGTTGGACGATTTAAAATGTACTCAAAATGAAGGTGGCGGAATTCTCATGCATGTTATTATTTTTACCGTTTGACAAAATGGCAGCCGATAAAGTGAGGACCGTGCTATATAAGGTGGAGTACAAGGCGATAGGGAAAGAGGGGCCAAAATACAAGATTGGCATGCGCGCAGCCAGCAACATCTACACCGGGCCCGCAAATAAGCTCGTGCAGCCCGTGGACACGAAAGGTAACTCAGTAGGCAACGTGTTCGGACTCCTTTCAGCGGTAGCTTTCCCTTCGGTCCAATGTTAACCAGTGTCGTGTTAAGTAAAACATTCGAGTTGTAAATCGCTTACTTATTAAAACATTGTGCCACTCTGTACATTTTTCTACATAATAGGTTTTTATATATCGCCTAAGTCCATAAGAAAAAGATACTGGAAAATAACTTATTACAACGCACAAATTATAAAGTCTGTTTTCATCAAAACCTCGTGGATTGGTAGATTGTATGACTGCGTAGATTTGATACGAGCTTAGTTAACACCGCCTAGCCAGTGATTACAATAAATGTATCGACTTTTACGAAGCGGGCTTCTTTTCGCATTATTCGGATGATTATACACTCTAGTTTTCATCAAGGAACGATATGTCGATTAGTAGCATAAACGTTAATACATTTTTCGAAGTTTCTATCGTTTTTGTTGCATATTCGTACACTAACCCATCCACGGAAAGGTCCACTGGCTCATTATTTATATTTCTACGGAGGCGTAACTTATACACATCTGCTATTACAGGTTTCTCAACCCCCGGGCCCAACTACAGACCAAACTCCAGCTACTGGGGCCGCGGACCCAAGAAATCCTTCGGGGGCAGATTCAAGGAGCAGAAGCCTGAGGTTTGGCCGGGTGCGTAAATTAATTTATGAGCCTCGCTTTTGTAAAACGGGGCTTAATGCATTTGCGTAAGTGTCGTCCCAGATTAGCCTGTGCATTCCGCAGAAACTATTGTCTGGTAGTTGTTTTTATCCTGGTTCGTGGACAAATATTCTGTTTAAGCAAACTAAACATTAAAAGCTAATAAAAAATTCAGACCAAGTACATTAGCTGACAGTCAGATATTTTCTCCTTGTGAATTATGATGTTGTATATACATTTTCTATGAATGAGTTATTGAACAAGTATGTACAGTACGTCAAATTGCTATGACTGAATAATGTATACAATAGTTCAAAAACGTGACATTTGAAAAAAAACAAAAACATTTATTATTGATTAGCCGATAAGAGAGAAATGATATTTTTTGTTCTAATAATCGTTATTTAAAAGCCCATTTTAAGGTGGAATCGGAGACCTATCTTTCACTTGTGAACGTCATATACAGGCTGTTGATTGAAACCAGATACCAATGATTTGAAATGGTCTCCATTGTTCGAACCAACGCAGGGCAATTCGAGTAGAACCGGTCTTTTGTTTTTTGAATATTAAAGAATGTATGGATCGGTCATTAATTTTACTTATCGATTATATCAAAACTCGCGGACTTTAATTAGTAAGGAAACTATGCAGAAGCACTTTTGATCAGTAATCATTAAATTGTAAATAATTTGTGTTATTTTGTTTCATAATTCTGGATATTGTCACATGAGGACTTAGACAAGTGAGTGTATAATAAATTGATAGCAACATGATTTGTATTAATTCACTACGGTATTAAAGATGCGGTTTGAAGGTTTACCGTCGATGTATGCGTTACCTAGATTGAAAACGTGGTAGCTACGGAATGTGTTCGTCATATTTTTCTAAAGGCGCTCTTGTACACAATATTTTGTGGCATTTTTTCACACAATATCTTCACTTTTTTACTCAATACTCAAAACAAATATTTAGAATTACGACTTTTTTGAAAGTTTTCAGTATGGAATGAAAACTGGTAAATGAAATAAATGCATGCAATATCTTCATGAAACATACTTAAATATGTGTTTCCATTCGGCGACAGTTCGTAAATTATTTGGTGGGCAACTATGCATTAATCATGCGTCGACTTTTTAAATTTCGGGAAGGAGCGTGGCGACTCCACGATTTCCAAACGATATCCATTAGTTGGTACATAACGCTTTCATTTGTCTCGCGCTTGCGTTTGGGTTCTTCGACCTCCGCAGTGGTTTATGAACGTTTCTTATAAGTAATATTAAATAAGTATGGATTATGTAATTCAATAATATAATATAATTAAATAAAGGGAGCATAATTTTAAGTGTGTACTCTATATCACTAAGCGCACCAAGCCGAAAGCTACACAATATGTAAAAAATAATGCTCGTCACAAAAAGCAGCAAACAATAAATTTGTATTCGGTTTCCATGGTTTCAGGACCCGGAGACTATGACGTCACTACATCCAACCGTGGCCCCTCCCACACGTTCGGGATAAAGCTTCCGGAACCAGTCGGTGTTCAGCAAAGTATGTCTGCCGCAATCCTTAATTACGCATGCATATTCCTTGATGATAAGAAAGTTTATAGCTATAACTATTGAAGCGTATACATGTACGTATGTTTTTATTTGTCTTTTCTTTATTTAATTTAGATGAGATGTGTGCACCTAAATTTCTAATAAATACAGAGGAAAGTAACCATCTGATGCCTCTGAAACGTTCGATGAGTGTATGGTTGCCATCCATTATGTATATGCATTTGTGGCGTGTTCTGAGAAAACTGGGCAAAATGCTTGTGCGTAAAGTGTCATCCCAGATTAGCCTGTGCAGTCCGCACATGCTAATCCGTGACGACACTTTCCGCCTAAACTGGATTTTCGCTATGAAGAGACATCATTTAAACGAACAATTCCATAAAAGCGGAAATTGTCATCCCTGATAAGCCTGTGCGGACTGCACAGGCTAATCAGGGATGACAATTTACGCACAGGCATTTTGCCCAGTTTTCTCAGAACGCGACACATTTTATCTTATAATGCGCATATGCAGACTATGCTATTTTATCTAGCATAAATACCAATATAGCATGTTCTGTGTTGCTTTTACAAATTTCAATAAAAATATATACATGCACATCTAACGTTCACATATATCAGTCAAAACATGAACCTCCAGTAAGAGAGTATCTTTAAAACCAAATAAAGTATGATAAATTTAAATTAAATTAATTTATGACATTTTTAAAACCAAATAAGTATACTTATCATTCGTAATCTCTCTACCAGTATATTTACTGATGCTGTTGATATTGGTGTTGTTGTTGCAGCTGTGAACAAGTTCAGTCCAGCTCCCAATACGTACGACCTCGGTACCACAATCGGCAAGGCTCCGGCCGTCTCCATAGTTGGAAGGACAGCGGCCTCAGAGAAAGGTGGGTGGAGAATCGGTGGGTGGGGAACTGTGGGTGGGAAACCGTGAGTTGGGAACTGTGGACGGGACGGTAGGGTGGATGAAGGCGAGTGGCGAACGATGGGTGGAGAACGCTGGGTAGGAAAGGTAGGGTAGAGAAAGGTGGTAGGGGAACGATGGGTTGGGAAAAGCGAGTGGGGAAGGTCGGGTGGAGTTATTTGTGTGGGGGCTGAGAGGTGGATGGGTAAAAGTGGGTGGGGAAAACGGTCTAATGTATTTGGAACAATTTGGGAAATGGACAGATTTACATGTTCACTGCCAGCGTCTAAACATGTATATCAAATCAATGTTTAATGCATTATATTCCATATCTGATGCGAACATACGTGAAAAGTAATGAAATACTTAAGAAGCAGAAAATAAATAGCATTTATGTTTGATTGAGTCATTACTATAACGCCAGATGTAAAATCATATACTTTTCATTCATAATAACGGAACGATTATCATCATTATTATGTTATTTCTATTTTCATCATAATGTGTTTCCTGCATTTAATGAGTTATTAAGCTCCATGGTAGCAAATATATTTTAGCTCCCTGAACTTTTGTTTTGTCTGCCCACAAATCAGTTTACTAAAATAGAACTTGAGATGTATGGACTCAAACTATATTATGATATCACATTTATACTAACCTTCGATACACATATATATATATATATATATATATATATATATATATACATACTGATTATTGTTCAGGAAACGTTCTTTGTAGCTGTTCTGAAGTTTCATCAATTTACTATTCTCCTTTAAACTCTTCTTTGGCCGATTCGCGCCTTTAGTTTAGTGTGTGCGTTTTTTTCTCGCCTTATTGTGAAAAAAAATGTGAACAGTCAAATAAAGTGTAGATCAAGTTAGTTCTTAATGTCAATCTATGCAAAAATAGTGCCCTATTAAGTGTTAAACTGATTACGACAACCCTTGCATACTGATTGGTCAATTTTTAATGAGATTTGTTCACAGACTGGACATTCTTTGACGTGTGTCGTTAAATGAATTACATTTTAATATTTAAACATAGGAAATTTAAAGATCCATTATAACAACAAGAAAATAATTTAAAAAGAGAAACTGAATGAAAACGGTTTGTAATTATCGAGCCACGAACTAGAGTCCTGTGGATTAAAAAGCTGGCGCCGCAACAGCTCGGCCATTCGAACTGTTTCATTTACGTGCGGTTTATGTAAAGTGATGCACTTGTTGTTACACATTTTAACAGAAACGCCAGGAACATTCCAAATTTTTCAATCGATTCGCGTTTGCAACGCTGTATGATTTTTATCAATTTTAAATGATCATTGTTCATAAAAGAAACTGTATTTTCATAACGAGTCTACGTCATAAGTGTCATTTCGCTGCCTGATATACAGTGTTCTCTTATGTTTTGAATGTGTGACAACAAGGTGGGTAAAGGTAATTTTGACAATCTGTGAACAAATCTATTTTTTAAGACGGAAACCAGACAAAGGTCAATTTCGAAACTTGAAAGTATTATAGTTTAATTACTTCTTCTCATTTATAACGACATAACATGTACATGTATATTCGAAAGATAGTTATTTATGACCAGATTTAAATGCCGAAAAACGATATGTATGCATTTAACCCTAGCTGGTTTAACTGGTGTCACATTTCGCTAAATATCAAAAGTGTGAAATATGATCTCATGAACTTAATGAAGGATTAATTACACTAAGAAGGACAATTACTTAATATATAAATAACTTAAGGGCATACCATTTTGAAGAAAAAAAACACGATATTAGCTTCAGAATTTTTGTAAACAGGAACTTCCGTTACTTCCGTTGCAATCCTCAGTGTTACTGGTATATCCTTTATAGAAGATATGTTTATAAGTCGACACAATTAGTAAGACGATGTACCTAACTGATTTCCTCTTCCAACTCGATCTTTCATGTTTTACTACTTTACACAATCTTCCTTTATGTTTCTTTCTTTCACTTTTGCTAACTTTCGCCTCTATTTCTCTCTCCTGTGTAAAGTGCGGACCGGGCCGTGTCCTTCCCAGTATTCTCCGGCCTACACAAAAAAGAAAAACACACAGCTGGGGAAAACCCTTGGCTACAAGTGGTTCGACGTGGACGGTAAGATTATGTCTAGTAGCGATGCATGTTGTTAACCACTGGCAAAACCAGGGCATTCAGTGGATTTGGCAAGTTGTGGAAGTCATGTACCCAATACGTTGTATGTAGAAGTTATTACCATGCAGACACTTGTAAAATTAATATTCTAAATAAATTCTTATTTATCATGCCAGATTTTGTTCATATGCGTTCTTGAAGTCTAGCAATTTGCCAATAGCACTTCCAATGCCCTGATGGAATACATATTGCATGCTTGATATTGTGTCCACTGGTGTTGTACTTTTGTTCTAGAATGAATAAGGATACCCCACGCCGCTACCACACGCGCTCGGAGGGCAGTATGCCGACGCACCGCTCGCCAATCAGCGATGCCGGCAGTGTCTCCCTACCCAGCATCCGGAGTACCACCCGGAACTCCATCCGGAGTTTCAATCGGAGTAACATGGGCTCCAGAATGAGGCTTCCGTCTGATTTTGACACCCCAGGACCCGATTCCTATAATATAAGATCAACGATCGGAAACGCACCTGGTTATAAGTTTAAAGGTGATAGGACGAGGTCCTTTGAGCAGGCAAAATCTTCGAACGCGGTGTTTCTGTTACCAAGACTCGCTAATGCGACCCCTGCCCCTGGTGCGTATAACATAGGGTCCTCCATCGGTAAAGGGCATACATCCACGTTTGGGCATTCTCGCAGAGATGCCCGTTTCGCCGGTGATAGGAATAACAATGCTGTATTTCTGTTAGCGAAATACGACGACCCCAGCCCCGCGCCTACCAGGTATAATATGAAATCCTCCATAGGTTCACAGAAAAGTTTCTTGAGGGATAACAGCATGGCCCCGGGGTCATCGTTCAGCCGCTCCAAGAGGGACGCCCGCTTTGCCGGCGACAAGAACGCTCGATTTCTGTTGCCGCGCATCGTGCCGAAAAATCCGCCCCCAGATTCTTATCACATGGAAAATGTGTTAGCTTTCGGAAAGAATGCCCGTGGACCGTCGTTCGGGAGGGAGCGGCGCAACGCGCGTTTCCCTGGCGACAAGAATGCAAAGTTCTTGCTCATGGAACGCATGGATCAGTTCCGGCGACCGCATTCATTCACACCTTACACCTCGAATTCATGACAAACTATTTAAGCGCTAGTGACTTTAATTGTTTCGTGTATTTGCTTAAACGGATCTTGATGTTTAGGCGAACACGAGCGACTTATTTCAGATTACATGAACTTAGTATACCGTATTTATATTGCGTATCGAGTAATGATTATCGAGTTTAACGAAACACTCCACACATGTATAAAATACATTGGGTTAATTTAATAAAGATGATACATGAACACGTCGAAAGTGAAATAAGGATTGTGTGAGTGTTTGCCTCAAAAGTAAGGCAAACATTTATTTAAGACGTTCATATGCATGTTCACAATAGTTGACCAGGAGAGACGCTTTATGTCAGGGCAGTCAAACTCTGAAGCATCAACGTTCATGCTGAATTATGACTTCTGATGATATACTATGTAATGTTTATAAGTTTATACACATGTATACTTATGTTGTTTTGTTGGGTATTGTTCTTTAGTAATTAATTATTATAAGTATACGATTTTGATTTAGTTCCTAGTAGTACCACATAGGTGTACATACCTTAATATGAAAAACTTTTTGTATAGTGTGCTTGTTTGAACACGTTAATTAAATACATGACATGCTGACCAGTACTTGAATGTATAAAACACTTTATGTTCTGTTAGGATAATTTTAAAAAGGGTTAAAAATGAAAGCACATTCTCGTTTCGACGTTATTTCCAGCCTATTGTATGTGTGTGTTGTCATGACCCATTCCACAGTTACGTAAAAACTAAGAAAACCACACTTGTTTTCTCAGAATTTGCAGCGAAACTTGTATTTACAAATCTAGCTAATTTCGCACCATACTGATTTTTCATAACGGTTTTATCTCAAATTTCGCAGAATATCCTTGCGTTATTTGTCATTGGTAAACATAAGTACGCATATTACTATTTATTGATTGTTCCATGCAGTGATTTGCGTTATGGATCATGAAATACGAATGCATACGTCGGTCCATGTCATCATATCACTAATGCGCATAACTTGGATATGGATCTTATTTGTTTGCAGCAAATGCTATTAAGATAACACTTAGCGGTACATTGTACATTATACCTGTGTTGTGCAGTATATGTGTCTAAGTGTTTTGATAGTATGAATGTTTGTATTAAGTGACCTATTTTGCACAAGACATTGCTATTGATACGGTATATTGTTTCACATATTGACATATCTTACTCGTATTTTGTATTGCTTTGTGTTGGACGTCAAAGTAGAACGTTTGTATCTATGTAATATTCATTACATTACTTATATGGATGTTTGTGGTTCAAAACCAAGTTTAAGCAACATTTCTTCATTTAATTCCAGCCATTTTGTGAATTATTGTTCTTGTGTCTACATTTACGATATTCTTTGATCAGCCCGTGTTACTCGTGTAACCACTTTGGTCCAGTATAACGGTATATAGTAATACCAATTTGTGGGCTAATTTGTATACTGACGCCCTGCACATTAAAATAATTATTACACAGACTTAACAACCTCATTGTTTGTGATTTATTTAAACGGGCACTTATTCTGAATAATAAATAAATACATGTATTACATACATTGATACAATCAGATTTCACATAAGCTCAGGTTGGACACTCATTGGCCAAATACTAGCAATCAACGTGTTCGGCATGTGAACATGACGCGTACCATCATTATGTGTTTATCATTCTGGGAAAATTAATGCATGTGTGTAAAGTGTCATCCCAGATTAGCCTGTGCAGTTCTCACAGGCTTATCAGGGACGATACTTTCCGCCTAGACTGAATGTTCGTAGAAGAGACCTCCTTTTAACGAAAAATTCAATAAAAGCGGAAATTGGCGTCCCTGATTAGCCGGTGCGGACTGCATAGGCTTATCTGGGAAGACACTTTACGCACATGCAGTTTGCCCAGTTTCCCCAAGAACAAGGCTCAATTTGTGTCATGAACAGTACCAACGTCTTGAATACGTTCACGAAAGGATGACGCAAGTATGTTGTAACCTTACACTATACACAACCACGGAAACCGTATTATAAACACATCGAAACAAAATTGTGAAAAAGAAATACGTGTTAACAGATTTTAACTGAATTAAGCAATTAAGCAGTCATGCATGGTTAAAAAAGTAAACATTGTTGGTAAACTAATGGATTGGGTAATGATGATAATTATATCAACATATTGTATAGCCAAAAAAAACACGACACTAGCTACATGTTATGCAAACTCGTGTATTATATTTATAATACGTGTGTAATGCACTCATAAAACGTTGTTTTGTTCATACACGAAAGAAAAAAAAACTATAAATTTGTGTACATTCAATTTATGAAAGAAACTTATATTAATTAAACAGGATAATATTGTCATATGAACCAAATGTCTAACACAGATTTATCATATTATTTTAATATTTTGTATAAAGCATTTGAATAATCTTTTAAATACAAATAAAGTTTCACTAATAATGCGTTCTGTATGAAGTACCGTTTGAAACCAAAATTACGGGTATCTATCTTATTTCCAACACAAGGGAGTACCTCAAGGATGTCCACCCTCGACTGACTTATTTGAGCCTCGCTCTGCAGTCCGCACAGGCTAATTAGGGACGACACTTGCCGCTTGTATTGTATATTTCTTTAAAAGGAAGACTCTTCTGAACGAAAATCAAGTTTATGCGAAAAGTATCGTCCCTGATTAGCCTGTGCGTCTACATAGGCTAATCTGGTACGACACTTTACGTACATGCATTAAACCCCTTTTTCATAGAGCGATGCTCATTTATGATAGGGAAGCGGACAACTACAACGAGCGAGGCCTGGTATAGGGGAGATAACCTGAGTTAGGGTTAGGGTAAGGGTTAGGGTTAGGGGTCGGGTTAGGGTTAGGGTTAATGCTTACCCTAACCCTAACCCGACCCCTAACCCTAACCCCAACACTTACCCTAAACCTCTAACCCCCCATGCGCATTTCAATACCAGGCCTCGCTCGTTGTAGTTGTCCGCTTCCCTATAAGTAAACGTATAAGCCTATGAGAAAGACCCAGAAAAATGAATGCGTACATGAATAGGAGACAATGTCCGCCGACCAGGCTTTCTGTGTTATATTCATTTTAAACATTAATATACATAAAATACCTCGATACATTTTCGTGTTGAACATAAACGTACGCTAAGGCTATGTTTTTAAATAGTTCATTCAAGTTGGTCAACAAAAACTAAACATCCAAGAAACATGAACATTTCAATATGTTTGGTCAACCACTTAAAACGCTGAGAATCATATTAAACTTATTTCTACTCGTTCTAACAAAACTATATGCAATTTTTGTGTATTCGCATGCATTGTATGGATACGTAATACTTTTTGCGTATTATTCCGCATTATAAACATACACAATGGTGTAATGTTTGTTTACGAATATAAAGAAATTAACTACCTTTTCAAACAAAAACCGTTTCAAAAATAAGGTTTCTTTCAGGTGTTTAATAAAGAAGGGACCCGAACTGTATTATTTGAACACACATACTAAACAGATTTTGCATGATTACCACTGCGTAGGAATTGCAAGCATGACGGAAGTCGTTTCGTCTACAAGCCTTCGGCTAAAAGCCTTTTAAATAAATATAAAATGTCTTTGAACGAAAATGGTTTTGGAGACATTGCGACATCGACATCACTGACAACTGGCGTGCCTGCGTTGAAAGAGAAACTACAGCAGACGTAAGATGATGCACAGAGTGTGATGTGGTGCATATGTTGAATGAACAAATTTAATAACTTTGAGGTTACAAAGAAATATTGATGCCATTTAAGTGACAACATGGTTTACCTATTTTATTGAGAACAAATGCAATTGGCATATTAGGATAAGTGTGTTGCAATAAACAAACCGTTTGATATGAGTACCCTACAACTCGTAAAAATCGTTAACACTTTATTCCAGACGAGGCATTACAATCCTATTGACACAATATGAATGCATATTATAATAATGTATATTATATAATATATACTGTCCGTTTCTCTAGAACCGCCCACCCCTGGACCGGCATATTACTACGTGAAACATGTTAACTTGAAGAAGAACCCCGAATTCACGTGCAGGCAGCGCGTGAAGGCGTCATACCCGGACTCCGTCACATACGCCAAAGGTATAAAGACACCATCGATTGAAGCAAAATAACTGTGTTTGTTCACGCCTGTTTGTACAGAAATTAATAAGATTATGAAGTTCAAAAAAAGGGAAAAAAAAAGTCTGAGTATCATTGTATGACATCTATTATCTCGTAGGTACACTATCAATGTAATACAATGGTTTTTTTTTGTATAAGATGTCTTTTGTTTGTGTTTTATTGCTTAAATAAACAAGAAAGAAGACATTGAAATAAAAACCGACTTTAAAAAAAATGTTCAACTATGTAAAGAATTGGGTTTGTAAATTCCATGCAAAGTATTCACATTCTCAGAACGTACAAATTTGAAAAACTTCTCCTCACATACATGTAGTTCTTTGCATACATGGGCTCGTCTGACATTATTATTACCCTTCTTTGCAGAGTCCGACAACTACCCCGGCCCCGGGGCATATGACCCTCAGAATACGTTGGTTAACAACGAGAGACCGGCCTACTCCTTCAGACAAAGGCTCGAACCGCCTGTTGACAGTAAGCGGCTATTGACGTACACACGTTATCTGAAACTACTTTTAGACTGCCATCGTATGTATACGAATCAAGTTACAATGATAGCATACCGGTACATGATTAAAGAAAAATGTTCGGAAAAGTATCAACTCGTGTTATGCGAATAATTATACGAACTATTATGCAAAGTGATTATTTATACTTCTGAGAAACACATCGATGTTTTACTCTATAGAATAATGTCTTCTTGAATTTCACCAAAGGCTATCAAATCACACCTACAACAAAACATCACACCACCCAAACATGTTTGAAACCCAACATTAATAATAATACTAATACTCTTGCTACTACTACTGAGAAATAGGTAATATAATACGTCAGCCTCGAGTGTTTTGTATATTTGAACTAAGGTCAATAAGATTTTCATATAATTCATTTTCAACATATTTCGTCGAAAATCTTTGTTTACAACATCTCTTATCTTCTTATTTGCCAAAATAAACACAATTTCATGATGTAAATGCAAAATGTGCGACAGAGCTAGCAGGATACATAACTGGTGCTCCATCAAAATACGCTTAATGGTTTCCTTTTCTGCTGCAGAAGAGAAGTTTCCCGGTCCCAACGCGTACCTGGTGGAAATGAAAGAGAAGCCGGGTAGCAAACGGACGCCATCATTCAGCATGGGCAAACGTCTAGCAGCCCCAAATTGTACGTCTTGCTTACAGACAAAAACTTTCACTCGACGAATACCTATTAATCATTTGAAAGCATGTTTAATATATATAATATATATTATTATCGCGCTCTGGGAAAACGGGGCTTAACTCAAAGTGTCGTCCCAGATAAGGAATTTGTCGTTTAAAGGAAGTATCTTCTTAGCAAATAATATAGTTAAGGCGAACTGCACAGGCTAATCTGGGACGAAACTTTACGCATAATTTATGATGTGAGCCCCGTTGTAATTTATTGATTTTTCGATGATAAGCTGTTAGCTCAAGTATTGTTAGTTACTTTATTGTTATACGTGCACACACTCGTAAATGGCCTGCATGTTTGCAACCGATTAAATTAAGTATTTGAAGGTGGTACGAGTGTTATAATCTTTCGTTAGGTATGAAGGATACCCCGGGTCCCGGGGAATATGCGCCCAAGCATATCAACCACGTGACGGAGAAGGGCAAATACACGATGACCTCCCGAACCAAGGCCAAGACAAGTACGTATGCGAGAATGTAAAGGTGTACGGATCAGATTTAAGTATTTGTTTAACTGGACACACACTAGCTAGCAAGATCATTTCATTGTAAAGTACAAACATTATGTGAATATGAGCAACACATATAATTGTGTCGTGTTCTGAGAAAACTGGACAAAATGCATGTGCGTAAAGTGTCATCCCAGATTAGCCTGTGCAGTCCGCACAGGCTAATCAGGAACAACACTTCCCGCCTTAACTGGATTTTCGCTAAGAAGAGACATCATTTAAACAAAAAATTCCATAAAAACGGAAATTTTCGTCCCTGATTAGCCTGTGCGGACTGCACAGGCTAATCTGGGATGACAATTTACGCACAAGCATTTTGCCCAGTTTTCTCAGAACACGACACATATATCACATACACGACACATACAGTTGGGAGGTACATGGTATACTCGAAAAAAGTGTCTCATAAGTCAAATTGGCTAGCCCTTTCAATAGGGGTGACACTATAATAAAAAAGACCTAACCTAACTAACTATATCGATGCAAGTTGTATACGCATTCTTCAGAATGTTACAGAGTTCAACTACGAGTGAGTAATGGGGAAATTCATTGTTGTTTTTTTTGCAAACTATTGTTTGACGATAAGTTATAATTTTGATTTCTCTTGAACTTCGTGACTGTTACTATCATTACTTGAGAATAGAGGATGCCCATCTGACCTTAATGGACTACGTGTTATTGTGTTGAGTAGACACTTCAGAGGTACATTTATTAATAGGTGGTTTCATTCTTCCAAGAATTACTTAAATAGCCCGTTCTACGTATTAGAATGCATGTTTTCTGAAAAAAAATGAGTACACATAAGTGAATAATATAAGTTTGCAATTATATAGTGTCTTAAGGATTGTCATATGTGCAAGCTGAAAAAAACGTTTCATTTGTCATGTGACAATATGTCTTGCATACACGATGATAACTGATCATAAGATACCAATGAACAATCTACATGTATGTATATACAAGTCGACTGCCGTAAATTATATGGGGCCGTGTCCCCTTTTTTCAGCCTACGTCAACCCGGTAGCCCCAAACATGTACACACTCCCGGAACTGATGGCCTCCAAGAACAAGGGTGTTATCTTCAAGAGCAGAGCGAGCCCCTATGTATACTCGGGATTCCGCACCAACAAGATCGAGGAGCAACGATCGCTACCCGTGATTGCAAACTAACAAAAACTTTGGATTTTAAGAAGATTTTTAATTTTCCATTTATTTATAGTTTTATTTATTGTTAATAATAAACTATTGATTCACACTAGCATTAATTGTTAGTTGCACTCTATATTGGTAGATTTTTTGCTCAATTATAAAAACAATGTTTTGCGAAGTTAAAAGGACAACATTGCAATTATGAATGCCTTTTATCAATATATTAACAAGGCAAAGATCAAAGCCTATGAATGCGCATTGATACACTGGCATATGAAAGACGCTTGTATTGCCCATCCGTGTATGTTTTTATATGTGGCGTGTTCTGAGAAAACTGGGCAAAATGCTTGTGCGTAAAGTGTCATCCCAGATTAGCCTGTGCAGTGCGCACAGGCTAATCCGGGACGACACTTTCCGGCTTGACTGGATTTTCGCTAAAAAGAGACATCATTTAAACCAAAAATTCCATAAAAGCGGAAATTGTCGTCCCTGATTAGCCTGTGCGGACTGCACAGGCTAATCTGGGATGACAATTTACGCACAAGCATTTTGCCCAGTTTTGTCAGAACACGACACATATTAGCACATCACCTTACAATGATCAATACAGTATTTGTATCATAATTGTATGTACTTTTTGTTGACCCATTCAACTGGAGAATTATTTGTATTACACGAACGATACAAAGATATGTGTCGTGTTCTGAGAAAACTGGACAAAATGCATGTGCGTAAAGTGTCATCCCAGATTAGCCTGTGCAGTCCGCACATGCTAATCCGGGACGGCACTTTCCGCCTTAACTGGATTTTCGCTAAGAAGGGACATCATTTCAACGAAAAATTCCATAAAAGCGGAAATTGTCCTCCCTGATTAGCCTGTGCGGACTTCACAGGCTAATCCGAGACGACACTTTACGCAAAAGCATTATGCCCAGTTTTCTCAGAACACGACACATATGTGTGCTTTCGGTAGATTATCGAGTTTAAATCAGGAGTGACAAGAGACAATAGTATTTTCAAGAGTTTTGAAGCTATTTATAAAAAAAGGATTCGCTTTATCGAGTTTTCAACACGATTACCTATTACTCATTGCTGTTAGTGCAACGTACTTTTTATACAGGTTACACATGCCAAAATAAATTCCAATATATTTATATTTTAATGTTTGATGTCATCATGAGCAAGCTAATTTATAATATATCAACATGCATTGCGTGAAAGATAAGACCATCACATTTAGCATTTAGTTTTTGTTCATTTGTAACCAGTAAGAGACACAACCTTTTTGAATCAGAATAAAAACACTTTTTTATCTCATACATATGATCTATTTCGAGACACCACACGAAATCCTTTGACCCTGGTAAACAAATTTATTGGGTAAAAAAATGATCAGGTTTAATTACATTTCGCGTCAAGAATTTAATTATTGTGACGGCCTCGCAACACGGCAGGCGATTACAGCAGTTTCGATACAAAATGGTTAATTTTCATGAAGTTCATGAAAATGTATAAAATACCTAAAATTGACCTTTGAAATTGAATTGTGACCTTGACCTTGAACCTAGAGACCTGGTCCTTGCAAGCGACACTCTGTCTCATCATGTCTTTCGCGCTGATCACTGGCAAGTGATTTTAAAATCTATCCATGCTGAACAATGTAATGTTCCGGACACATATTTCCGCCGCAGACCCGGGTGTTTCCATTAGACGGTCATTGTTTTTTTGCAAGCGGGCGCATAATAACTCAAAGTCCTTTAAAATATTGTATTATTATCCTGCTGACTTGCACTTCGCAAGTATCGTTTACCAGATCTTACATCAAGGATTGATTCATAAGGATGTCCAGGTCGTATTGTATTTATCTGTATGATATCCTGTTCAAATTATCTGTATGATATCCTGTTCAAATTATCTGTGTGATATCCTTTTCAAATTAACACCAAGTTTCGGTTTCGTCGAAACAACAAACGTTGTGGGAATGAGTCATAAGCACAAGATGTTAAATCTACAGGGCGTTGTAAATATTCAATATTGAAGTGTCTTTTTATGCCTATCCCTTTATAATTCCCGTATTAACCCATTTATGCATAGCGTCTAGAAAAAAAGGCCTTGGCAAACAGCGAAGACCCAGATGAGACGCCGCATGATGCGGCGTCTCATCAGGGTCTGCGCTGTTTGCTTAAAGGAATTCATGTAAGAAATATTCTAAATATAGAAACAAATATACTAGACATCCTTAATTTTGGAAATAAATCGATCCAATTTAGAAGGATGGGAGAGTCCACACGGCATAAATGGGTTAACCAAATAACACCTTATGTGATAATCGTTTTGATTTGTCAATATCCTAGAAATCGGAATAAAAAGGTTATTGAAGGAAACTCTATCACAAATCTGTTTGGAGGAAGGGGGGGGGGCAGTATCATGACTTTTGTCAAATTATGCTGTGTACATGCACGCAATGCTTGTAAGAATGTTGCACACCAAATGTGAAAGTTGAACTCCGAACTGTAGCATTAAATAAAACACTTCATATCAATTCATCGTACATAACACTTGACTATCGAACTCGCAAACGTGCACACGCGCTCTCCAGTTGTGAAAATTCTAAGTATCAGTCGTGTCATAAATCAAGCACCTCTATATAAATGCAAAACACTAGTCTTATCTCAGTTGTGTGCTGTGGGCTGCAAGCAACATTTCACAATGTTTCTGTATCTGTCACTTTGCGCACTCATGGTGGTCGGTGCACGTGCTGGCTGGGAGAGGCCGGCCGGCAGTGTGGAGTTCGAACAGCCGAAGGCGGATATGCAACCGTTTAGTGCAATTACCGTTCTAAACGACGCCGACTTCACCAAGTATCAAGGTTTGTTTTATATATCTGGCTATATGAATTTTTGTTAATGACATCTTATGTATGGAGCAACATAATTTTTGTATTCCACTATCTCATTTATTTATCGGTCGAGTTAAAGGATAACGTTTATCATTTCATTGTACATTCATATGAAAATGTATGTTCTTAATTTATCTAATAAATTAATTAAATAAATTGATTAATTGATTGATAGATGTATAGATAGATGGATGGATCCATTCATTTATTCATTCTTTCTTTCTATCATTCATACATCCATTAATGTATTTATTTATCTATTCATTCATTCATTCATTCATTTATCCGTGATTAAGCTTATCGCCAGTGTAAACATCGGGCCTTCCACCCACTAATAATGTAAAATGATATTCACTCAACTAAAAAATTGACACCTATTAAAAGATATGATATATTTAATGTTTCCAGTCCATGGAAAACATTGCCTAAAATGGTAGTTTTCGTCCAATACTCATGACTATTGCAATATTTATACTAAAAAAACGGTATCTCGATTCAGTGCAGTAATGGTGCCGATCTGTTTAAAAAAATGACCGCAAATAACGGAATGGTGTTTCGTACATGAAAACAAGCTGAATATGGCTGCCATGAGATGAATGTTTACATGGCTGTAACAAAACACTGTGAACACTTGAGACGTTACAGGATTTGCCCAATCATCATGAAACTTTCCCAGAACAAATTGTGTTCTTATTATATGAAATCCTTGATCGAAAATTGTTTCGTCAGTTGACGTGGCCGTGGCCGCCAGAGTATCGGGCAAATTTCCTTATGTGATTTAGGTAATATTGGAGAGCAGCAAAAAAAAAAATCCATCAAACTCAACACACCTCCTTCAATAAAATTAAAAATGGCAAGGGTTACTTTTTTCCCAATCTACATGTAGCTTTGCCATAACATTTGTTCAAAAAAGGAATTTGCCCAGACCAAATCTTGGTCATGTTGGATAGAATTAGGTTCGAAACTATATTCAGTTCACAATAATTAGAATGCTCGTAACAATTAAGTTCTTTCAGACGGTTTATGACGGGTATTATTCAATGCCCAATCAGTATGATACGGTTTACGCTAAACCGTATGATACGAATCGTAAACCGTATGATACGAATCGTAAACCGTATGATACGAATCGTAAACCGTATGATTCGAATCGTAAACCATATGATACGAATCGTATCATACGGTTTCGCATCAAACAGTTAAGCGAACAATCGGTCCAAAAGTCAAAACCGTCTGATACGATCGTTTTATGGTCGCAAAACCGTATGATACGATTCTAGCTAAACCGTCAGATACGATCGTATCATACGGTTTAGACTTTTGGACCGGTTCGTACACCATATACCACACGTTTAATTAATATTTTTTTTACCTTATAGCACTTAAACAAACTCCGTTTACAAATATTCAGAATTATACATTTTACTTAAGAGCCACTCGCTCTCGATTTTTTATCATCAACTATACATTGACTTTTCAAACATGAACTATCAAATGTATGCGTGTATATTCATAAGTCCTTAGCCAACCAAGCTCACAGATATTGGTATGTTTCCAGATTGCGCTGAAATCCAGGCTTCCGGTTCCTACAAGGAGGCGGGGCCGTACCAGATCTACCTGAACCAGTCGGAACCCATCACGGTGAGTGAAGTCGAACTCGTATACCATGCACATTGTCAAATTAGTTATGTGATTTATGTAATTAACTAGTTGTTGGGATTCGACGGTGTGGAAACGTCACGTTTAATATCACGTTTAATATCGTAAATAAACGGGTTTTTTTACGATTAAAGGTATATTATCTTTGATGAACCTCGATAATTACAAACGTTTTTATTAACTAACCGTCCAGTTAACCAGCAAATGACATCTTAGATATGGTGCGTTCATTAAAAACATAATTGCCCTTAGTGGGTACCAGGTTTTATGATCACAAAGATCTTAATGCTTTCCATTTAACGTTTACAGGTGTTTTGCGACTTTGAATCGGGGGACCCCAGCTACGTGATTTTAACGCGAAAGTACGGGGCGGGGAGTTTCGTGCAGAACTTCAATAGCTACGAGATGGGTTTCGGAAATATTGCCGCCGGGGACGGATGGGCTGGGCTGAGTCGCATCAAGGCTCTGACAGACGCCGGTACGTGTTCAAAATACTGTAATACGTGTCATACATAGTTTTAAGGGGAAACTTCAAGTACAAGGCTCTAACGGACGCCTATACAGAATGCGTCACATAAAATCGTTGAGTGAGATTACCTACCTAAGATGACAGCGTCACCTGATAATATGATTTTACTGAACCTTCGAGTCATTATGTTTCATATTTTTTTGCTATGTGTTCTTATATTAATGTCGAACGGGGTTTGCATTTTGTACCTAGTTAGAAAATAATGTTCAAATGACGCCTTTTCTGTTTGTTTTCTATAGGTAACAACGTGCTCACGGTGACGATGCAGGACTGCCAAAATACGGTTAAAACCATCGTCTACAGCCACTTCTCGCTAGGACCAACGCCGGACTATAAGCTGAATATCTACGGCTACACTTCCGGTGGGGTTCTTCCGGACGACTTCTCCGCCAACAACGGGCGACCGTTCGCGACCTACGATAAACAAGATGAACACAAATGCGCACTGCACATGCGTGCCGGTTGGTGGTACAACTTCTGCTCGGACACATTGCCCACCGGAAAATACTACCAGCCCTGCGGCCCGTACACCCCTCCCGGGCAGTACTATGATGGACTCTACTACACAGACTGGCGCGGTAAGGCCTACTCGCTGAAGTTCTTCCGGATGGCGCTCTCCGTTGAGTAGGGATCGACCCTTCAAGTGTAAACGAACAGAATGCATGTTTGCGTTCTTTCATGTCTCGAACTGTCTAGTAACTTTCCTGTTTTAATACAATAAATATACTAACACGATATTGTAGTTACTCGTGTACACTCATGTACTCTCTTTCAAGAACAACTGTTGAAAAACAATCATTATATCAATTGATAATACTTGTTTTTTGTTGTTTTTCAAATGTTTTTTGTGTCGCTATAATGATATTTTATTCAGAGATACATGCTTTATAATAGGGTTTTCAAGAGCCAAGTGTCATTAGTAACTCACATGGATTAAACAGATGGTAGCGCCTCAAAGTTAAGGTCAATACAAAGAAGGGACTTTAAACTGGTGTACGGGCCACTGCATCTGCTTGGTCCAGGTTTTTACATGATACATATTTACGTGCAAACCAGATTAACCTCATAACAATCAAATTTAAGTAACTAAGCAATATAATAAAATATTATATTAAATTAAATTTATTTACTTAATTCAACTGAAACATAGCAGCATTCTGAGAAAAGGACACATTGAAATCAACTACAAGAATAAGTTACATTACTTATAGTTTAACCATAACTCATCATTAATGTCCTAACTCGAGCACCAATCAACATTGTCCTAAGTCGAGCACCAATCAGCATTGTCCTCAGTCGAGCACCAATCAGCAGTGTCATAAGTCGAGCACCAATCAGCAGTGTCCTAAGTCGATCACCAATCAGCATTGTCCTAAGTATAAGAATTATAATCATCAGTGTCCTAAGTCTCAGACTAATCATCATCATCGTCTTAAGTTTAAGACAAATCATCATCATTGTCCTAAGTCTAAGACTAATTATCATACTTGTTTTTAGTCTAAAACTTATCATCATCATTGTCCTAAGTCTTTAAAAATGGCTTTAAAATAGAGCCCCATTAACAGGTCACGTGACTATGTAGAGACCATGGTCTCTGTTCGTATATGTAGAGAAAAAATGCCTCCACCACTTGGTCGCTGTGTTTATTGTTACCATGCGCATACACACGGGAAGACGCCAGTACGATGGCGATTATGCGACAGTACGATTACGAAAACACGACAGATCGATGACAATAACAGGGTCTCAATAATGAATATAATGCTCACATAGAAAGTTACATTTTACAAAAAAATGGTTTATAATATAGTACATAATAAAGTAATATATACTATATAACACACTGCTAGGGTTTTGCAGTATGCTTCTATCTCTCTCTGGCGGTTGCTGGGTTAACGGTTGGGTCTGCTCTGGGTCAGTTGGCGTGGGTTCCGTGCAGGGTGGACGTTGGGTGCTGCCGACAGGGAACTGCCGGGACATTACTTATAACATTGACAGACGACGTACTATAACTGACCTTTACCACCGAAGGTATACACACACCAAAAATACACAAACCATCGCACAACGTTTAATGCGCGAGTATAACATGTTTATTATCTATTTGGCTTCGCAAAGTTACATTAATTACATAAAACAATACAGGGGAATTAGTACGCTAAATAAAAGCATGGCTCAGTTCCATTTCTGTATCTAAATTTACCATCTGACGAATCATAGGTACTTTTTTTTTACTTGAAAATTTACTGACTCTGCTGCTTAAATTGAGACATTTAAAGATGCAGCAGTAGTATTTCCCCATTGTTTATATTAACATCGGAAGTAGGTATCCCGTCCCGCCTGAACGACAACTCTGTCAAGAGGGAATTACGAAATTCCGGAATACAGAGCTCTGATTTCAATGAAATCATATAGACACCGCAATCTCGCGACTCACGCTCGATATAATAAGAAAAGCATTTAGGGAAACACCATGGTCGGAGAAGTCTCGTCAGTGGGGAGTGAATAATCTCGTCGATTACTCAGATAGACACGCCGGCTCTCTGCGCAAAGGTAGCCGTGCGCTGCAGGACTGCCGTACAGCTTCCCTTGCCGTGTGGTGCCCTCCGCTCAGGTCTAATAGGTCTGACATGGAAATCCTGAACTTGGTGAACAGGTTGTGGTATCTAGGGTCTGAGAAGTTTACTAAGCGAAATAATCTGAGGTCCGAATATTCTCCTTAGTAAGGAGTAAATAATATGGTGTCAGAGAAGTCTTCTTAGTGAGGAATAAACAATCTGGGTCTGAGAAATATTCTTAGTGGGGAGTAAATAATCTTAGGTCGAAGAAGTATTCTTAGTGGGGAGTAAATAATCTGGGGTCCGAGAAGTCTTCTTAGTGGGGAGTAAATAATCTCGGGTCGGATAATCTGCTTCGTGGAGAGTAAATAATCTGGGGTCCGATAATTCTCCTTAGTGAGAAATAAATAATCTGGGGTCAGATGTGTATTCTTAGTGGGGAGTAAACAATCTGACGTCAGAGAAGTCTTCTAAGTGGGGAGTAAATAATCTTGGGTCAGAGAAGTATTCTTAGTTGTGAATAAAACATCTGGGTCAGAAAATGAATAGTCTGGTGCTCGAAAAGTCTCCTTAATGTGAAATTAATAATATGGGGTCCGAGCAGTCTCCTTGTGGGGAATGAATAATCTCTCAAAGTTTTGTGTGCATCGAAAAACAGGAATGATCATTTTTATCAAAAAAGACAAACTAACGGCCAATGAAAACAAGTAAGCTAACAAAATATTGTGTTTTAATTTATCGCCCATTTACATAGATACAGATTTGTTATTTCTGAATGGAAACGGAAATAATTGTTTTTATAAAATCGAAACTTGAAACATGCTGTCCATATGTGAAATCAGATAATCAATCACCTAAATCATTTATATGGGACTTTCGATAGGATACACTTGTTATCAAGAGCTTTAGTCCTGGTTGCTTTTCTATCTTTCAGCAAAACAATTAACAATATCCTGTTTTTTACATCCGACATATGAACATAAATCGAACAACTTGTCTTGTCTTTGTCGAATTGCATTTGGACTGTTGGAAGCATTGCACCATGTTTCTGTATCTGGCACTTTGCGCGCTTGTTGTGGTCGGTGCACAAGCAGGCGGCAAGAGACCGGTCGGAAGTGGGGAGTTCGAAAAGCCGACGGCGGATGTGAAACCGGTCATTGACGTCACCGTTCTCAACGACGCGGACTTCACCAAGTATCACGGTTTGTCCGCCTGCATCTTTGTAGTGAGGAATAGTGTTAAGCTGGGCGCATTTGTATGCGTTTCCGATGATTATTATGGTTTGGAGTGATGATTATAATGGTTTGGAGTACCGAACTTTTGAAGTAGTTGTTTTTAAGTGTACATGTACGTTTACTACTTTGCTTTCTTTTTATCTTTTGCATTTTATAGATTATAGTTTATTTGTGTGTATGTATTTGATGAAGACAAAATTCAAAACTACGTAAACTCATCTGTACATGTTTTATATCGAACGTATAAATATGTTTTTTTCTTTCTCCCGTGGACATACATTGGTTCATGTATATTTCCAGACTGCGATGAAATCCTGGCTTCCGGTTCCTACAAGGAGGCGGGGGCGTACCGGATCTACCTGAACCAGTCGGAACCAATCGTGGTGAGTGCAGTCATGTAACTTGGTGTTATTTAACATATCAGTACCTTTAAAGTTTAAAAACGTGTGAACATTCAAGCGTTTTATCGGAAATAAGCGTGTTTTGAACTGCTGTCGCGAGGATTTAATAGGTGTTTAAAAAATATGTCTTGAACTAACTACTTTTTACCTAGCAGGCTACGAGTAATTAAATTGACATATTAAATTTCAACCCTCGTTGCGCAGTTAGTGTTCCGGTTATCAATACTGATTTGTATGAACAGATGACAAGAAAAATAAGAACATCCAACTTTCAATCTAATAATAAAAAACAGGATTTTTGTTTTGTTCCACACCAGGAGAATCACTAGTATTTCATAGAAATCACGTCTCGTCGTTTATTTTCTAGCCAACAGTTTTTTATGAGTCTATTTGGTTGATGATTAACGTCTATGGCCATTACAGGTGTTCTGCGAACTTGATTTGGGAGCAACAAACTACGTGATCTCTATTCAAAAGTTCGGCAGGGTGAGTTTTGTACAGAATTACTACAACTATGAACGGGGCTTCGGGAGCATTGGAGGGGGTGACGGCTGGCTCGGTCTACGGAACATCAAGGCGCTTACAGACGCCGGTACGTGTTACACGTAGTTGAAAAGTGACAGTATCAAATACAATGTTCGTATAGAGCCTGGAACGTAATTAACATATTTATTGAGTATAATCTTTCAATAAAAAGCTCTAAAAGACGCCGGGACGTGCTACACGTAGTTGTAAAGTAAACATTAATGACTACACTATTTCTATAGAGCCTGGAACGTAATGAACATTTTTGTTGAGTGTAAATATAAAAGACGCATATTGGTGTCACACGTTGTTGCAGAATACATGTCTTAAATACATGGCTCTGACACGGGTTAAACATAGTTGTCCTATTGAAAAGGCTTCAGTTGACGACGGTTAGGGCTAAACATAATTATAACAAGGGACTCTCTTTTATATAAGGTGCTAACAAAAACTGGTACGTATTACACATAGGTATAGAGTAGAATGCCAACAAAAATAGCTTTAGCAGTCGCCGGTACGTAAAACACATACAATGTAGTTGTAAATGTGAAGCAACGGCACCAAATTGAGACCATTCAAGTCCAAGTTACCTTTTACACGTTAAGTTGTAGTGAAACTACAAACTAAACTTTCAAACAACCGTCAGTGATACGCATGGTTTAAGATAAAATGCCACAAATGATAGGCTGTAACGTCAAAACATGAGTGCAAATTACGCTAGTCGGAATATGTGCTACATGTACATGGGAAGGATCTATTGACATGATATAACATGCGTTGTATTGGCATACGTTTAATACAAGCTTTGAAATCTTTTGTTTACTACAGGTAACAACGTCCTCACAGTGACGATGCAGGACTGCAATAATGTTGTTCAAACGCTCGTCTGGAACCACTTCTCGCTTGGCTCCCCCGAGTCGCAATACCGTCTCTATATCAACGGCTATGTTTCCGGAAACGTGCTCATAGACGACCTCTCCCATAACAACGGCAGGCCTTTCTCGACCATCGATAGGTCGGATGCAAACAACTGCGCACTGCAGATGCGCGGCGGCTGGTGGTACAACTTCTGCACGTACACACTGCCTACTGGAAAGTACTACCCATGCGGTCCCTACACTCCCCCCGGTGGATTCTATGACGGCCTGTACTACAGGGATTGGCGCGGCTTTGGGTACTCCCTTAAGTTCTTCCGCATGGCGCTATCCCGTTACTAGGAGACGACCCATCTGCGACCTTTCGGCTTTCACTGCATTTCTATCAGTGTAAACTGTTGTTTATTATATTTTCTTCTTTTTCCGTTGTATGTCTTGAAAAAATAAATATGCTTGTAAACATCATTTTATTCGGTATTATTTATTCATGCACGTATAAAGACGATACCGTATTCTCCCGGCGAGGTTAGCCGATTATGAGACATAAACATAAATATCCGAGACATAAAAATAAATGACACGTAACACGTCCTTTATTCAACGAGCAAGCAATCACGTCCTTTATTCAACGAGCAAGCAATCACGTCCATAATTCAACGAGCAAGCAATCACGTCCATTATTCAACGAGCAAGCAATAATGTCCTTTATTCAACGAGCAAGCAATCACGTCCTTTATTCAACGAGCAAGCAATCACGTCCTTTATTCAACGACCAAGCAATCACGTCCTTTATTTAACGAGCAAGCAATCTTGTCCTTTATTCAACGAGCAAGCAATCACGTCCTTTATTCAACGAGCAGGCAATCACGTCCACGAGCAAGCAATCACGTCCTTTATTCAACGAGCAAGCAATCCTGTCCTCTATTCAACGAGCAAGCAATCATGTCCTTTATTCAACGAGCAAGCAACCACGTCTTTAATTCAACGAGCAAGCAATC
>VMBQ01000694.1:175971-246969 GCA_007657795.1 Dreissena rostriformis | reverse complement strand
TTTAGGCGGAAAGTGTCGTCCCGGATTAGCCTGTGCGGGCTGCACAGGCCGATATGGGACGACACTTTACGCACATGTATTTTGTCCAGTTTTCTCAGAACACGACACATCTTACAAACGTGAAGACTTGTCTTAGGAGTCTTGGCAAATATTTGCTTACAATAATTTTAAATTAGCAACATTAAGTTGATTGATATGAAGATAGATGGTGTGATGTGGATAATGTGGTGAAACATTATGGATCTCTTAATAAAAACAACAACAGCTGTACAATAAATGTATTTTTGTAGAATTTTCAAATGTTTGTTAAAATTACCCATCGTATAAATCATATTTATCATAACATAGTACATCTATTGTTTAAGTTAAACTTGTGTTTGATAATTATAGCCTATCTTTGGTTTGTGCAGAAACCAAAGGGTTCCTTAAGGTTACAGGATGATGCAGAGAACCAGCCTTCAGAATGTATTGACCCCTATAAGTAACAAAAAGCATCATTAAGTAATGAATCAGGCAGAAAATCTAAGAAAGAGAAAAATCGGCAGATTTTGAAACACAAAGGAAGCATTTGAACATTGAACGGTTACCTGGAGATTCTTGAGGGTAAAAAAAAAATCACAAAAAAGTGCCGCTCCATCAGATAAAATACTTTATATCAAATGCAATATCTTCAAAGAAACTGCTCATACAGTGTGACACTTTACCATAGGGGGTTATCACGAGATGATCTTAAGGAAGTCAAGATGGCTACGTCCGTGCCGCGACAGATATCGTTCGACGTTTTAAACCATTGGTTGCTTTTATAAAAAATGTAAATGCCGCTTACTTTCCAGCAATATCAGTTATAAAGTGATAAGCGTTTATTTCGTATAAATATACGCTCGATATCTCGACTTGACTCGCTACGAAATTTCTTTGCGGGATCACACAATTACAGCTACCCCTAAGAAAATTCGTAGCGAGGAAAGTCTCGATATCAAGAGAATATTAATACGAAATAAACGCTAATCACTTTCTGGTCAGTGACATTGCTGTCAAGGAGGAAAATGCGACCCGACCGATTATGGAAGATGTTGACGCTCATTCCAAACCTTTAAAAATTCTTAAAACACCGACAATGAAAATCATGAAATCTTTCGTATAGAATACAATGTCTCGTGTTTTATCATACCACCGCATTGATATCTGCCTGATATAACGTTGCCTGATGTATTTTTTATATCATGGTCAACAGGAAGTTCTGATATCAGTCAATGTGTCATATTACTAAGACTTAACAAAAAGTCATATTTTATTGTAAAAATGAATCAGATTCATCAAAACAAGCAATTTGATACCCAGATGTATTACATTTAATCCACAGAAAGCAACAAAAACAGCAAACAACGTATTTTCAAAATATTCCGAATGCATGTGTTCATGCTGATGACGTCATTAACATACGGACTACTTTTTTAGACATGCATTCCTATGCAAATTTTAAAGGTCAAAGGATATGTCAAAATTTCAGCCCTTAATATAAACAAACAAAAACAAGTAAAATAAAACAATAAAAAAGTATTAACAAATATAAAAATACAATAGTAACACAATTTATTAAATACTCAATGTAATATGTATTAATTCATTAATTTTTAATAATAAATTATTTTTAACATAAAGAGTGAATTATTAAGGTTACATTTTGCCGTCCGTTACAGTTCGTCAATTTGCCAAAGGAATTGTGTTTGATTAGTTAAAAGCTAATTTCTTTTGAAAATAATCACTTAAACAAAAAATAAACATTTATACCAACAAAATTAACATTACAATGTCAGATTTTGTGGATGTGGGTGAGTTTGACATAGTTTGGGATGGTTCATGGAGGCAGTTTTTATGTCGGACGAAGACTTTGCAAACCAGTTTGGAATAAATCCCACTGTTCTAAATGAGCCACTTGATGAAAGCACGAATGAAATTATAAATGTGAATAAAAGTCCTAGAGAAACCCTTACTGAAACAAAATCAATGAACAAGAACAGTGAAAATACATCAGACCAGGCCTTAGAAATAACAACCACAGATGTAAAGAAATTCATAGAAGGGGAAGATAATACAAACACTCTCCGGAAAACACTGGCAGATGTCAATCGCGTCCGAAAATATCTTGCAAAGAAATGCGAAACGAAGGAAATACAACATTAATCAGTTGACCATCTCGATGAATATCTTGCCACATATCTGCTCTCCATTCGCAAGACTGATGGTGATGAATACGAGCCAGTCACATGCGTAGCATTGTCGGAAGCATTGAGTGCAAACTTCAAAGAGCCAAGTACCCATACTCGATATTTCACAGCAGTGGTCCAGCATTTTCCCTCACACGTGACTGCCTGAAAGCAAAGAAGAAAAATCTAAAAACACAAGGAAAAGGTAAATTTTATCACTGTTTTCACAATAAATGTCTGCATAAATTGAATGAAAATATTGAATTAAATTAATTTATTTATTTATTGAATTTTATTTTATCAAACATGTTTTCTTATTGCTATTTTGTTAAAACAACAACACGAAACAACAATTTCTGATTATTAAAATAACAGTTAATAGGGCAATTTATCTAAAAGCTCAATTCTGTATTAAATGTGCAGACATTATTTTTTTTTTAATTTATCTTTAGGAAACAAGCCTAGAGCCGCTGCAGCGTTATGTAATGAAGAGATAGAAAAACTTTACGCGGACAACATTTTGGGTGCAGCCACTCCAAAATCGCTACTTAACACCATTTGGTTCAATAACTGTCTGCATTTCGGTTTACGGGGAACACATGAACCGTACAATCTAATGTATTCAAGCTTAATTATGCAATGACAGACTCTCAGTGCTGCAAATGGGATTTTGAAATGTTTTGGAGAATGCATAATGGGAATCCCTAATAAAACAAAATTAATCATTTTTTAACTTCAATTTTACGTTTACCATCATTAATACTTATTTAAGAATAATAAAACATTTCTAATAAATATACATTTTTTTTTAAAGATGGGGTGATGTGAAACTACAAAGAGACGCTACTGGAAATGAATTTCTCGAGTTCAATGAGCGTCAGACCAAGACCCGCACTGGCGCAAATATCTCAGACGCCCGCAAAATTCGCCCAAAGATGTTTGCCTCACCCGAATTAGGAAATAGGGACCGTATTAACATTTACAAACTATATAGAAGTAAAAGGCTATCTGGCTTCAGCACTGATGAGTGACCCTTCTACCTAAGCTTAAGAACCGTGCCAGTCACTGACAGTTCCGATCAGTGGTTCTTAAGGCAAAAACTTGGTGAAATATTTTTTTTCACAAATTTTGAAAACCATGGGAATCGAGGCCGGTTTTGATAAGGCCAAATATATAAGTAATCATTCTGCTCGAAAACACCTATTTCAAATTTTAAGGGATTCCAATATTGCACCTACCGAAATTATGCAAATAACAGGACACAAAAACGTTCAGTCCATCATTAATTTCAGTGAAATTTCAGAACAAACACAGAAAAAGTGGTCAAACCTTTTGGCAGCATGTTCCACTGCAACTCGCGAGTCTTCTCCGTCTGTTTCATGCGCAAATTCAATAACTCAGAAACAACATATCCATTCCTCTGCTGTCAGTGTCAACACTTCCAAAATGAACATTTCTCTCCCCATTCACCCTGCAGTTGCACAATCACAGTGTCCTGGTCAAATGAATGCAATAAATGGCATTTTCTTTGGAGCAGTTCTAAATGTATAGAACCTGAATATCTACACGCAACCACCACAGTAGGCAAAACACGTAGTAAATTCCGTTTTTCTAACGAAAACATCACTCCATTCTTTACACGTGTAGATGCACTGCGAAGTTGTGAGCGAATAGCCTTGACATTAAACATGCATATAAAGTTTTCATTTTAAAATGTATTATGTATGCTTTATTTTATGTAATATATTATTGCCGCTTACATTTTTGTTGTATACTTAACGAAGCAACGAGACTTTACAGCGTTATAAAATTCCATTGGATGGCGCTACTAAGTGTGTTGAGGAACCATTCTATTTTAAGAAACGACTAATACGCGCTAAACAGCTGTAGCCGACAACGGGCGTAGAGATAAATATTTTATTATTGCTTGAAAAAGGGGGTGCATTATATGAGTGGTATGATAAACAGAAAAACAAGTTACTGCCTGATCTTTTTTGTAATATATCAGACTCGGCACGAATAAAATAACAGCTCGGCAAGCCTCGCCGTTATATATTATTATAAGCCTTGCCTGATATATTACAAAAAGATCGGGCAGTAACCTGTCATTCTCTATATCACTATACGTAAGTTTTTTACCTCTGCGTCCTGCGTCAAGTACGCGAAAATATTGCACTGGACGCGAAGTTTCTGTTAGTATGCGTTCTGAGGAGACATAGATCTATTTGCCATGTGACTAGAGATTGTAATTTTTCTGGTTCTCTCAGGGATGATGGCATCACTAGTATGTTTATTTATTTTATTCATTTTCTTAAATGTTATTCACAATCATAGGTGTATATTGTATGCATTTATGTATAAATTCAAACCAAATTTATATATGCATGGTTAAGAAAAATGGAAAACAGAATAGTTTTGGGTTGACAACTTAAAATTACAAACAACAAACACAAAATTGCGTTAAATTGGTTTTAAACTTTGATTCTGGATGCAGAATACCATAATATTAAGAAACACGAAGAAAGAATAGAAAATCAAAACGTCGTATTAAGAGTGCTAATACCTTAATATCAGGCAACTCTAAGTTCAGATCTTAGAGATTTATAAGGAACAAACTATGCACAGATAAATAAGAAACTCTCACGATTTACAAGCACATTCTACACACAATCAATAGAGAGTGTTGTTTGTTTAGCTTTCCTGAGCATTATGCACATGGTGAGCTTTTGTGATCGCATTGTTTCTGTAGTGGTTGTCAACATTTATCTTGTTAACACTTTAGATGCCACATGCATTGTACAATCTTCATGACAATTGGTCAGAACATTTTTCCCAATGATATCTTGGCTGAGTTTGAAACTGAGTCATGTGATGTCGAAAAATAGTTCAGTGGGTCAAATTGAAGAAGAGCTTGTTAACAATCTAAAAGTCACATTTATAGACCAACTTTTTTATTTACCCAATTGAGCAACTGATTGAACACAGTTGTGTAATTTCCTGTCTGTTAAGATCCCCCTTTCAGTTGCAATATAATTGTAGATAACTTTTCATTTGTTTTAAACTAAGCTTCATCTCTTTTTTGTTTTTTTTTGTTTCTTTTTTTCTGTTCTATATACTTTATTATCCTCGTTAATAGGTGTGTGGGGGGTCGAGGGCATCCCACTCCACACCGTACATAGTTTGCAAGAAATGTATGCATATTATAACAAAATTTAAATATTTTATCTTCAATGTCTTTTACATTAAATTACGAGGAATATGTGTGTGGGTGGAAATCATCCCACTCCACACCGTACATAGTTCGCAAGAAATGTTTGCATAGTATAACACATTTTAAACATTTGCTCATCAACAGCTTTACATCACAGTACAAACAATATTTGGTCAGCAAATTATTGACAATACATGACTTCTAACGTCCCCTATCACAACTACTGCAAATAGATAAAAGTAGTTCCCTATCTTTATTTTGACGTAAATTTTTAAAATAGTTAATTGCATTTAGTACATGGTAATGCAATGACAGGTATGATTTAGATGCTATAAGAGTTGGTCTAGTTTCGTCCATTTTACAATTGTAAATAAACATTGATCAAAACAAATATTAAATTTAATGGTCCATTTTTATGTACATGTCCCAATAGGAAGGCAGGCATATTTATACAGTTTAACACATGATTACATCCAGAAAACAATTATATTATTAACTTACTGACATGCTCACATTCCCAAACTATATGTTCTATAGTTTCACATTTCGTTTGACAAAAGGTGCAGTTGGCTGAAGTGCCATATCCAATTTTGAATAAGAAGCAGATTGTACATATGATTCTATGTACAATTCCTTTATTGAAACCACTGTACATTGGTATCTCGTGAAATATGATAAGGCATAGAAAAATATGTTGTCATTATTTTGTTTCAATACAATTAAAAATAGCCAACTATTTATTCATACATACTGGCGAACTAATTTTCGGTAATTATATCATACATTGGTTTTGCACTTTTTGTATTTACCAAGATGGACCGTAGACTTGAGGGAGTAAAAGGCTTTGTAAAGCAGTTGTCAGTAGCGTTTCTCAGCTTCTTGTATGTTGTTACTGCATAAATCATGCCTCGGAAAAATAAATAGTTCGGTTTGAAGTTATAAACTTGGCAAAGGTCATTAAAACTGTAAATGGATAAACGTTCAGTATTATGCATCAAGTTCCCAACAAAATGAATGCCTTTGTCAAACTCTGATTTATAAAATGCATCATCATCTTTGTAATCACATTTGGAGTTTGTGTGAATCCTGTTTACAATTATGAGAGAATGTAAATCAATGTCATATTCCTACCTTGATGTTAAGGCAAGATATCTCTTCTAAAGAAGCAACATATCACCACTGTAGACAATTACAGTTAATAACATTGATGTCTGTATTTTTCTTTGCCGTTCAATTGGCCTTCCTAAAAAGTCGAACTTCATTTCATGTGATTTTAATATTAAATACAATCAAAGAGCGAACAACTGCCTTCCGTGATGTGATTTGATTTATATGTATAATCGAGTTTGATAATTCCTTTAAAACGTATTATAGTTGAGACATGTAATGCATTAACTTAAATATGCGTTTATTGCTTTGAAGGGCTGACTAAAGCGGTAAAGATAATTGTGTCTAAATTATGCACGATATGATTGAACCATAGCAAAGCATGCAGAAACCATCTTCTAATTATTCAAACAAAGTGCAAACAACTTATTGAAACATGGGATATTTGGCTGGTATGAGTTGTCAATCATGAAATGGTTGTACGCCACTGCAACTAGAACGGCTTAACATACATAACAATACCCTATGGCATATTAGTTCATTGTTAAAATAACTAGCAGGAGAAATGTGTAGAATAGGCACAAGTACGTTTCCTTTTTGTTTAATTAAGAACAGAAAACAATATATAAACAACTAGAGTTGTTCTAATTCGATAATTCTCGACGGAAGTAAAATTATTTAATGCATGATTTAATAAGTGCTGATCCATGAAATCGTGCCGATTAAACTTTCACTATCTACCTTCAGAAAACAGTGTTGATTTGTTTTAAACCATCGATTTACATTACCCACTGAAATTATGAACACATAGAAATACAAAAGTTCTATGCAAATAAAAGAGTCACAACATAGTATGTGAAAAAAAATCTTTTGAGACAGATACTTTCAAATGTCGTTGTTATTTGCATGTAGTCATATCTTTCAAAAGAATAAATACAAGCAGAAATTGTAGTAATTCACATGATTAATTATTTTAATAGAAACAAACCTTTATTCGCACATTTTGTAATTATAAAATGATTATTGCATACACGCATAATTGGCCTTTTTTCAAATGTTCATGTTTTTATTATATCTCAATAATTATTTCTGAACAAAATGAAACAGAAGCAACATCTAATAGACTAGACAGTCATAAATAATTACCCAGCCATTCCATGACGCTTCAATTGATCACGTGACTTCATGTACAAGTATATATCTCCTTGTCAATACGCATTCGTCAGTCGAAGAGCAGACATTCACAGCGCAGAAAAATGCCAATAATTGTCATCGCAATACGAAATAGACTGCATCTCCTGAAATAAATTAACTTTAATTCATCAGAGCTTTACGCTGTGTGTGAACAAATTATTTTTTATACTATTTTTTTTTTCAAGAGCATGGTTACTTCGCTAGATAACGTGGTTTATAATTGGACTTCGACGAATTCATCGTCATTCATGTTCAGTTCAACGGGAGAAATAGTGATTGCTTTCGCAGTGACGATTTCGGCGGTTCTTACGGTTGTAGGCAATATTTGTTTCATCATCGCATTCAAACGAAATAAACGCCTACGAATTGTGTGTAATTTTTTTCTCGTTAGTTTGGCGGTCGCTGATATGACGATTGGTCTCGTCTCAATACCTCTGTACGGCGTGTTCACGTTGGTCGGTTACTGGCCGTTTGGAGCTGTGGTGTGTGATTTTTGGTTGTGTCTGGATTACACTTTGTCCAACGCATCGGTGGCACACCTTCTCGTCATTTGTTTCGATAGATACTTTGGTGTCGCCATGCCTATAAAACACAGGATAAGGCGATCACCAAAGAAGGTTTGCATTACAATAGCGATTGTCTGGATTGTTTCGTTTTTGCTCTGTGCGCCATGGATCATTTCTTGGCCTTATATCGAAGGGCAAAGGATAGTTGAAGAAACAGAATGTTATATATCGTTCTTTCATTCTAGTCCTTTCGTGACAATAGCAGTAGCACTACTGGTATTTTATATACCTATGCTGATAATGATAGTGCTCTATGTGTGCATTTATCGCAAGACCTTGTTACGAAAGAAACACTTAGCTTACCTGGTTGAAAATGGATTTCATTCTTCCAATGAAAACATAACTTGTAGCAAACAGGCATGTAAAAGTTTCTTTACCAAATGTGCAATATCAGTATGTTGTAACCGAGTTTGTGTTGTGGACGATGACATATCGAATGATGCAAATACACAAGGACGTTTTGTGGAAATTACGACAGTGTCTGAGGACGTTATGTTCTCAGAAGCACACGAAGTCATTCAGACGTCTACTATTGCTGCAGATATTACTACGCCAAACATCGACAACCAAAGTCATCAAACCAACTTGGATGATCAATGCAATACATTGGGCAAGGACCGGCCCCATAGTAATCGAGACCAGATACAAAACCATAAAATTGCCAAAGTTATTAGCGCCATTCTAATTGCCCATGTGGCTCTGTTGCTGCCATTCTACTTTTTCACCGTGTTGAATCAAGTGTGTTCTACGTGTGTTAATGACACTGCCTGGCACATTGGTGAGTTGCTTAATTACAAATACATATTTGACTTGATAAAAAATAAAAGATCGGCATATATAAATGTTATAGTGCAATCACATGCACATGTAGTCCATATAAATATATAGTTGAAACGAATTAGTTATGGTTCTTGTGGAATATTATTTTATAAGTAAAATATCCGTCTATACCTAGGAATGTATTTACAATATTGGTTGGCGTCTTATTCTGTGCGATGTGTAGACATAAAAGGCATGCTAGTCTTATTTTGATATGTCAATTAAGATTTGGTCTTAATAAACTAAACGAGCTGAAAGATTTTGGTACTCAAGTGCTATTGCTATGAAATATATACTAATGGTGATGTATTAAGTGTATTGTAATTTTAAAACAAATTGTTAGTTTTTTTAAGTATTTTACCTAATAAATCTTTCTTGTGGTTATCTTCTTTAGCCTGGGGGTTGTGCTACATCAACTCAACTGTGAATCCGTTCCTGTACGCGCTCTGCAACGTAGACGTCCGGCGGATGTTCTGTAATATTCTTACCGGTCGTTGTCGACAACTGCAGTAGAAACTCCGGTACACCAAACTGGCATAACCTTTAAATATCTTGCATTTCACTTGTTGAGATCCATGCTTTTTTAGTAAACGGTACAGCGTGACAAACATAATAAAGCAGAATATGCATATTAATATGATTATACACATATACACTTACATATTAATCAAACCATGTTTGTCTTTTTCGAACGATTATGTTGTAAAATGTATTTACCTTTGCGAGAGGACTGAACTTCAATTTGCAAACACTCGTTTCTTTTACGTACTTGACAGATTTCTAATAAATATGTGTTGTTTGTATCTAAAATGTATTGAGACGATTTATTGCGTAAATAAATTGCTGGTACATTGAGCGAATTTTGGACTATTTTCAATATGGCCGTGCCCATTGAAACAGAAATTCAAACTTGCAAATGTCAGAGAAAGTATTTTTGTTTTATTAGAAAGCTCGATACATAAATTCGTATATATAAACAAAAGGCTCCTAGCATTTATATTTTTCGAATATTGACTTAAACATAATATCACTGTATAGTACAAAATGGCTAATATTTGGCAGATATCGAACAAAAACACTTATGTAAGACACACACCGGTAAATGAACAATACACAATAATATCAACATTATGCAACATAAGTGCATTTTATTCATAATTTGACACAAACATTTTATTTTTGCCCTCTGATACCGTTTTTTAATACGGTTTCAAACGTCATAGAATTTAAACTTGTCCTTTTTTTGTTTAACAATGCTTTTTGTGATTACTAAAATTACCAAACGAAAAAAGCATTCGTTATATGCTACAGAACGACCCTCAATCCTTTTTTCTTCTTGTTTCCCTGATCAAGTATTTCACAACTTCTTTACTTTTCTTCTCAGAACTCGGCCAGTCTCTCCCCTTTTTCACTTTTCAAATGTTAAACTATTAACTGCTTTTCACAATCGAAACTCTATACTCGGAGTTTTTATTTTTTTCTCTTTTTTTCCATACTTTTTATATTGTGTAATCATAAAAAACCCAACTATTTTCGTCTGACAACATGTAATTGTATTTGTATAGGGAGAAGAACAATATAAGACATTGTCTTTCGTTGCAATCCTATTCAAACATGTTAACTGTATACATTTTGTGTGTATTTCTGTGTAAAACAATTGGTATTGTTTGAAAAAAATATGTTAAAACTGAACGAAAAAAAAACACATATGTAGATTTTAAACTTTTTTATAATAATATGTAAGATGAACTTTTGAATATATCACAAGTAAAGCATTGATAATAATTTTACAGCATTTTTTGTGTTGACGGTAAATGTTTAAGATGTTTGTCGTCGTTTTTTTAAAACAAACTTGCAATATGTGCACTATTTCCACTGCAAATTAAAACATGTTTCTCATTTGTTTACATCAAATAATAAACACGAAACAACATTGTATATGCATATCAAATAGAACATATTGTATGTTGCCATGAACACTTATACATAAAAGGACCACAATATAAAAGTTTAGTATTTGTTAACAATGATTCACGTATTTTTAAGTCAATATTGACAATAAAAACACAACTGTAAATGAAACAATGTTTTACTGAAATAAAAACATGGTGCACTTTTGTTCAGCATATCGTATGAAATTACTGAACTCGATAACGTGGTAAACACTAGATCAAAGCGTATTTTCTGTAATGTTGAAGAAAAAATGTTATGATCGTTTAACATTAAACGTATTATTAGTATACATATTCAACTTCCTAGTCCAAAGAACTATTGAGAAAACCACAAATCTGTTTAAAAATTTAACTTGTTTACAGTAGATCGTGAATGTCGTTCGCCGCTGTTCTTGACATTGAGAAATATATTGTGAACTAAGTTTGTTGAAAGTTGAAAACAGATTGATTACATAGAGAATAATAGGTAAGTGTTGATTATAGATCAGGTTTATTATGCGTGGCTTAGAAAACAAAAAGCACGAGCCTTGGCGAGTAAACCTTTTTATTTAAACAAAATTAGTTTAACTGGATAATTTCGCTGGATTTATGACGTCATTTTGTCGAAAAAATGACGTCATTTCGTGCCGTGGTTTATAGCAGAAAATTTAATCAACGTGGCTTTAATCAACCGAATTCGCTGTGAAAGTGGGATACATTATTATAAACAAGAAATATCTATACAAAAAGAAGCGGCGTTGGTGTTGATTTATTTGTAACAATTAAAAGGAGATGCAATGAAACGATAATGTACATTAGCGCAAGTAGTGAGTGATATTAAGGTAATATATAAACGACTGGTATATTGAGCGAATGAAAAATTTCGAACAAAAGCGGCATTAATTCTATGTTTCATGATCAATTAGTATTGTAAAGACTAGGTTTTTATTAATCAATGAGGAATACGTTATTATGTAAATGAAATAGACATGTTATCCACTTAAATACTATTAAGATGACAGTGAAGATAATGTGTTTAAATGTCAGTAAAATGTGGATATACAATTGTCAATATTGGAAGCATCAGTGAGTTGTAAACGTTTGGACTAACATATAGAATTGGATATCACTTGAAAAACAGGATAGTACAAACATAATAACCCTATGAAACAAAAAATTAAAATAGAAAAACTGAACATGATTATTCCAATAAAAAGGAGAAGTCGTTTATTCCTAAACTTTTCTGCTTTCCGGAACAAAGGACGTTAAATACTAGCTTTTTTAATATTACGTGATTCAAGTTCCAAATCACATACTACAGGAGTTCAGTAAGAAGAATCCAAAAAGTCAGTTATACACAGAGTTATTAGTTTTTGCCTCTTTGATTGTGTGTGAATGGGCACATTCACTAAACAGTATTTGTTGTGCATAATTGTATAACCTTAATACACATGTGATATAAAATAAAAAATAAAGCATTTAAGACAATTTCATGAACAATTGTATGGTTGAATGAGTGATTAAATAACAGTTGTCTTGTGTTTGAAAAAACTTGATCCTAGCTTAAAGTTCCCTTTTTCAACAATATTTTTTTTAATAAAATAAGCATTTATGTTTCACGCACATAAAAAGGTAATTTCAAAGGTCTTTTGAAACAAACAGTGACACTTACTCTCTGCCATACGTAAGGAATTAGTTTAAATAGTTTTATAATAAAGCCCTCTATTTATTGCGTATTTAATGTTCTGACTGTATTGTATTGACAACACTAGTTGTATTCGTATTCTTTTAAATATGTGTTCATGTATGCATTTATAGTGTACATGACTTAAAAGAACTGAAATAGATATCCGTTCAAGTTTTGCTGTCTTATCGAAACCTGAAATTATACATGTTATTTGCATAATTGCATTTTCATGTTCATGTTTCATAAAGTATGTAGAAACAAACACTATTTAATGAAATTTTCTACGTTATTTTGTTTAGTTAGGGATAAAGTTAGCAAATACAACCATTTGGCTCAAAATGCATCACACTCTGAAGACTGTGATTCGAACCCGGACCTCTTTCTAATGTGAATGGACGTATTCTATCTTGCAATACAAGGGCATGTTAAAGGCAAATGAGCTATTTGAAAACAATCCACATACAACAAATAGTGTATATGGTAGTATATGAAAATAGCAGTTTATATTATTTTTTTCACATGACCTGTAACAAAACAGAAATTTCTTAATCTACAATAAATAACATTTTAAGTTAAGGTTTTTAGTAGTGTGCGTTGCATTTGTTTTTTAAAGTATTGTATTCATCCTTGGTACACAGTGCAGTACTGCTTACACACTTGTAAAATACTAGTAGTTAATCCTAAAAATATGCCATGCTTTTGTTTTACTGTGTTAGTATCCCAAAATATTATATCATCTCAAAGAACATATTCACATATTTTTTACAACAAAAATTAAAAAAAAAATCAGAACAGTACTAAAAAAACAAAAACGATGAAATGCATCTTGTCAGATGAAAATAAAACAGTTTTCAGATCTCAGTCTGTAAAAAGTTCCGTTCAAAAA
This sequence comes from Dreissena rostriformis, assembly GCA_007657795.1. Classification (NCBI taxonomy): domain Eukaryota; kingdom Metazoa; phylum Mollusca; class Bivalvia; order Myida; family Dreissenidae; genus Dreissena; species Dreissena rostriformis. Next base: position 233,361 of record VMBQ01000694.1, on the reverse strand, counting down.
TATATTTCTGTACCAAACCCGTTTCACACTAGAAGAACTGTATAATAGTTTAAACCGAGGGCTGAATTTCCTGTAACATGTAGATCGGCTCATCTGTCAATGAAAGGGTCTCAGGTGTGTTCGTTTCGTGGGTGGCGGTTATGTTTCTACACATCTGTGTTCGTTGACAGCTCACAGATGACAAGTTATAATCGACGGATTTCGTGAAATTACGTTAACAATATGGCATTATTAGTTGAACGTTAACATGGAAAGACTCAACATCTAATATCACATTGTCTTGATTAATTGATCAAAAATATGTTATCGTTATCGAAACAGGCATGCGAAGCGTTTAAGTGGATGGATTATTGTGTATATAAGGAGTAATATACGAAAAGGAGTATCGGTTGTAAAAAATGAAATATATTGTCTTCTATGGATTAAACTTGAAAAAACACTATTGTAATACTGTCAATGATATGTATATTGCGGTTACATATATAGCACCCGAAAATTTACCTAGCTTGATTGGGATATTTTTTAAGATTATTGAATCTGATATTAATACATTTAGCGAGATAGGGGCGGATAATATAACAGGAGACACAAATTAAAGAGTCTGACGAAAGCTGGATTCTATTGCGTACGATCGTAGTTTAATTAATCTAGATTTTAAAGAAATTGATCATCCTATGCATAGGGCAATTTGTGATTTGAAATCAGACCGCTTCGAGACGCATTACTAGATATGTGTATGGCTACAAATGTTCGAGTTGTTAACGGAAGACTACATAACGATAAGAACATTGGAAGAATAACGTATTTTACACCTAAAGGGCAAAGTTTAGTAGATTATCTATCAACACGGTCGGCAAATTTTGAAAGTATTGTGCACTTCGCATTACAATATTTAAATTACTTTTCTAATCATGCCGCCTTGAATATAATTTTAAAATTGGGGCAGCTAGCAAAACATATTTGCGAGCACTTAAAACATTTGTTAAATGGAATCCTAGTCACAGGGATGCTTTTATTAATGAATTATCGAGCGATGTTGCAAATCTCGGGCCAAGCCTTATACGCTGGATAAAAATAACGATGAAACGGATGATCTAGTTTAGTTTTAACCCAGTAGCTAATGTCTAAAAGTAATCCGCGTTTCGCGCACACTTTAAACGCCGATGCAAAAAAATTCGATTCACACGACAAAAATTAACAAAACATGGTGTAATGCGGAGTGAGAACGAAAACGTAAAGAATTTAAGGATGCTTTATACTAATTTAACAAAATAACAACTATAACAATCGCCAGTCAGTAATAGAAAAAAAGAAATCACACAAGAATAAAGCAAGACATACTTAAATCGATCGTTGAATACTTAAACAAACTGGCTAAAAGTGAAGGTAATATAAATAATAAAAACAGTATAAACTTAATTCGTAATTTCGACAGTAACCATAACTCTGACAGTTCTTACCCGTAGCTCGATACTTAAATATCTATTGACGAAATTGTCATGACCACAATACTATTAGGTTAAAATAAGGTACATTGGGAGGTACATGGTATACAAAAAAGGTGTCTCATAAGTCAAATTGGCTGGCCCTTTCAATAGGGGTGACACTATAATAAAAAAGACCTTTACCTTTACCTTTTAATAAAGCGTGTTCTTCGGACAATATGTTTTAAGAATATTTTTAAAAAGTGCCAATGTAACAGATAACGCATTGGTACTTTTATTTAATCATATCCTAAAGTCCGGGAAATTCCCACACAGCTGGTAAACGGGCCTGATTATTCCCTGTTGATAAAAAGGCTATCCGTCAATACCCAACATTTATCGAGGAATAACACTTGTGAGTTGTTTTGCTAAGTTATTCACTAATATACTAAACGAACAATTAAAAAGGTGGGCTACTGCTAAAGCAATGTTGATTCCCAGTTCGGTTTCAAGTCGAGCAAATTTGTCATACAAACATTGATTGAAAGTTATATAAATAATAAGCAAAAGTTATTTTGCTGTTTGTGGATTAGTTAAAGGCGTATGACTTAACGGATCGTATGCATCTTTGGTGTAAGTTTTTTTGGTCTGGTATTGATTGCAAATTGTTGTCCGTTTTTCGATCTTTGTATAATCAGATTAAATTGGGTGTTTAACATATGAATATATTTTTTTAATCATACATCGGTTTATTACAAAGAGTGATATGTTCGCCGATAATGTTTTTATTATTCTTAAATGATATTGAGTTGCACTTACAAGCAGATATGAATGCGGGCATTAATATTGATCCATTATCAATTTCTTTTATTCGGCGACGACGCAATATTAATTGCAGAATCCGCAGAGGGATTTTAATCTACCCTGAACAAATTGCTAGAGTATTGCACGAAGTTGAATATAACGGACAATGTCGACAGGACAAACACTGTTATCGTTCACAATGGCAGACTAAACACGGGATATAATTGTGTGTAAACAATTATCGTATTAAAATCTTATACAATTTTAATTATCTCGCAATAGGTATGTCAAGCAGCGGCGCATTTATACAAGCCACAAATATCAGCCAAAGCGCTTAGGGCGATGAACTCATTATTTACTGTTTCGAAATCTATGAATGTACCTGTTAAAATCATGTTTAATCTGTTTGATGCATGTGTTGCCACGATTCTGTATTATGGTGTGGGGTGGGAGTTGGAACTTGCTTAAGCTAAAAAGATTGACCAAGTCCAACGAAAATTCTGTTAATGGCTTTTAAATTTAAAAGCTTCTACGAACACAAATGCTTTGTATGCCAAAGTAGGTTGATACCCGATGTATATATGTCGATATTTTATTTACGAGTAGTTAAATATTTCTTAAAACGGTTCAATGAAATATCGTCCAACTCTATTTTAAGCAATATTATTAGTAGACAATTTTAGGATGCATGTGCTTAACCTAACTCCAAGTCATGGGCATCAAACGGTCGGAAACTTTTGCAAGAATCACCAGGTTTAAATGACGTTTGGTTTTATACAGAATATGTTAATGTTGAAAGCTGTATTGTATTGTTTCGCAACATATAACATGATTTGATTATTTCAAAATGGCGATCTGATGTACATGACACTACATCACTCTTTCTTTACAGGGAATTGAAATCCATGTTCGAAAGATCACTGTACTTAGACAAAATTGAAAATTCGAAATTTAGAAACATAAAAGCACAATTGAGATTGTCTTCTCATGTTCTATTTAAAGAAAATGGTAGACACCAACACATTACATAAAATGAGAGAATATGTAAATTGTGTACACTTAATGAAATTAAAGATGAGTATAATTTTGTTCTAATATGTCCTTAATAAAATAATTTAAGAAATACACTTATACCTGATGTTTACAGAAGAAAACCACGCATGTTTAATTTTTTACAATTATTAAATGAGACCAGAAAAAAATAATTGATACGTCTAGCTCATTTCTGTATTAAAGCATTTTAACTTAGAGCCGATAATATATCAATTTATGAGAGAGTTAAACAAAATAACAACTGAAATTATGTATAATCTAACTGCATTGTTTTTGTTAATAAATTGCGGATTGTAAACATTCATATAACTTCGTTATAACAGAACAAAACTTTCTCTTACATCACACATTCTCACAAAAATTCATATATATGTAACAAAAATGCAAAAACCTGTTGTTGTTTTTATTTTGACGCATGTGTATTGTGTATTTATTAATGCTTTATTGTTTTTGAAAATGAGCTGTACATGCTGAAGACGCAAATAAACTATCTGTATCTGTTCTGTGTAATCACAGTAATCCCCATTTGTAACTTAGGTGTAAAGCAAGGACAGTTACCTCAATGGACGCCTGGGCCCGTATTCATCAATCATTTCTAAGACTTAAGAATAAAGAATATACTAAGAACCAAGAAAACAAGAAAAATATCCCAGCGTTTGAATATATACGTGGTAACAATGGTGATAATGTCCTTAACAGAATGTTCTACAGGAGGAATGAGGAAGATATAGGAAGGTAATGCCAAGTTTGACTTAAAATTAAAGCAATTCTTGAATACTCCAATTTAGAGAATATGCTTTATTCTTAGACTTAAGTCTAAGAATTGTTTGGTGAATACGGGCCCGGATAATTGTAAAAAGGATCATGTTAGATCATCCAAATACGACATTCTTTAAAGTGTTTTTAGTGTTCAACAGAGCTTCTGGTAGACACATTTCCATCCATCAATTACCCTTGTTAAGCAGCTGAATGTGACGTGCTACATTCTACACTTGGGTAAGAAACAGGTCGCCAGTTAACTCAGCTGGTAGAGTTACATGCTAGAGTTCTTCTAGTCATGGTTTCAAGCCCCACATCAGAGGCACTTTTCGTCCTTGTTGTACATTTATGTTGTCAGAAGTAAACGCAGGAGTGTCAAGATGTTGGCCAAACGATTAAAGGCAGGAGTGTATTATGCATTGGTAAAATAGCCCAGTTGGTAGATAACAGTTCTAATGTTCCAAATATAGTGGGTTTCCAGTCCCGCACTGGGTAAAACGTTTCTTTAAGGCAGACATTCCCAAAAGTAGTTTAAGTCCACAGGACATCCAGGCCTTTAATCTTTATTAACTTGCAAGACCGGGCTGGGATTCATAGGACAGATATATCAGGCCATCGACTCAACTAATTGACATACTCATAACTGAACTCGGGCATTGGGTAATGAAAATAAACAACACACTCATAAACACTGAAAAATCACAACAATCACACAGTGTCCCAAAAAAGAAAATATTCAAACCAAAAAAAAGTTAAAACCAATGCAAATTCTCAATTGAAAAATTCAAAAAATGTATTCAGGTATGCACATAAGAAACAGGGATTTTAAAGATTGAAAAAAATTTGTGCTGATTTATGTTCAATTTTATTTTGAATGAAAAAATCCAAATTTGTATATCGGAAACAAATACCATTGGAAAAAAACATGGGAAAATTAAAACATCTCAAGGGAAAGGTTATTAAAACAAAAACAAATTAAATGACAGAAATTGAAATATTATATAATCAAAACGCCGTAGGCGCCGGAGGCCTGGGGCTAGATTGAGTGTGGTTGGGAAGAAGTTTAGTGACTAAACTGAAGTAAATGTAAACGGATCCACCCTCTTTTACTGCCAGAAACAGTGAACATGTATGCTGGCCATATAAAGTTGAAGGTTTAATCTATTGCTCATGCTTAATATGCCTATCTAGTTTTAGACACTTTGACCTTTAAGCTCAAGGTCATTCAAGAGTCAAGGTCATCTGAAAATAGGTCAGTGGGAAGGTCTTGTCCAAGGGGGANCATTGATACCTCGACTGAGTTCGAAACTGGGTCATGCTGGGACAAAAACTAGGTCAAAAAAAAAGAAAAACCTTGTGAACACTGTAGAAGTCACATTTGATGCCCAATCTTCATGTAACTTTGTCAAAATGTTTGTCATAATGTTGGTTGAGTTCAAAAATGGTTCCGGTCCGTTGAAAAACATGGCCGCCAGGGGGCGGGGCAGTATTCCTTATATGGCTATAGAGAAACCTTGTGAACACTCCAGAACATTGATTCTATTGATATCTTGGACGAGTTCGAAAATGGTCCAGATCGGTTAAAAAACATGGCCGCCAGAGGGCGGGGCAGTTTTCCTTATATGGCTATAGTAAAACCTTGTTAACACTCTAGAGGCCACATTTATTGTCCAATCTTCATGAAATTTGGTCAGAAGATTGGTTTCAATGATATCTTGGATGAGTTCGAAAATAGTTACGTTTGCTTTAAGAACATGGCTGCCAAGGGGCGGGGCATTTTTCCTTATATGGCTATATTTGGCTATAGTAAAATCTTGTTAACACTCTAGAGGCCACATTTATTGTCCGATCTTCATGAAACTTGGTCAGAAGATGCATCCCAATAATATCGTGGACAAGTTAAAAAATGATGCTGGTTGGTTGAAAAACATGGCTGCCAGGGTGCGGGGAATTGTTCCTTATATGGCTATAGTAAAACCTTGTTAACACTCTAGAGGCCACATTTACATGAAATTTGGTCAGAACATTTGTTTCCTGGATACGACAGTTGAGTTCGAAAATGGTTTGGATCAGTAAAAAAATATTATCGCCAGAGGGGGGTCTTTTTCCTTATATTTATATAGTAAAAAGCTTGTGAACACTATAGGAGTAACATTTTTTGCCTAATCATCATGAAATTTGGTCAAAACATTGGTTATGAAGATATCTCAGACGAGTTTGAAAATGGTCGTGATCAGTTGAAAAACATGGCCGCCAGGGGGTGGGTCAGTTTTCTTTATATGAATATAGTGAAAAAAATGTGAACAGTCTAGAAGACACATTTTTTGCCCAATCTTCATTGTATTTGGTCAGAACATTTGTTTCCTGGATACGACGGTTTAGTTTGAAAATGGTTCGGATCGGTAAACAAACATGGCTGCCAGGGGGGTCTTTTTCCTTATATTTATATAGTAAAAAAAGCTTGTGAACACTCTAGAAGTCACAATTTTTGTCCATTCATCATGAAACTTGGTCAATACATTGGTTTTATGGATATCTTGTTATGATATATAGGCCGAGTTCCTTTATGGTTACGGTTTGTTGAAAAAACATGGCTTTAAATGGCTTTATAGTGTAACTTTGTTTACACTCTACTAAGAAATTACCAATGTACACGTTGAATGAAATGTATGCATATAATGAATGATATGCATGATCTCCATGCAGTCATCTGAATATTAATTTTGCCGATAAGATATACAGTTAAATTGCCAAAAATTTTTTAAATTTATTTTTGTTCCTTTCTGAAGAGGATTATTATGATGATGATTGGTTGGGGAATGAAGTGCAACAAACATATTTATTTCATCTGAAAAACCTTTATTAAATATTCTCAAAATTTTAAGTAGTAATATTGATTTCACAGAAAATTACTTAGGGGAGAAACAACTGTATATAACTTAAATTGTGTTTGACCTCCAATCATGAATGCATGGCTTGTCAGGAATGCACTCTCATTTCTCCAATGATCCCATTATTCCACCTGCTTGTCAGCAACTAATAAATTCTCTATTGACTGTGCCTGAATTGTTCTGGTACAGTAGTATTCATTGATGAAATGGTAATGTGATTAACAGGCTTGTAGCTTTAATGCCCTTAGTACCTAGAAATAGGTCCCAGGTTGGAAAATACATCAAAGACCTCCAGACTGATAAGAGTGGAACACAAATTGTTATGGCACACAGTTTATGGATGAGGTCGGTAGTTTTGGTGTGATTATCAAAGATTTGTGTTTTAAATAGGGTTGATTGTTGTTTTAATTGGAAATATCATTGCAAGGTGAGTCTGAAAATAGTTACAGTTTGATTAAAAGCAAGGCCCTGAGGTGGGATTTCTTTTTATTGCAATAGTGAAACACTGTGAACTCTCTATAAGTCACATTTTCGTTCAATCTTAATGAAACATGCTGAGAACATATGTGTCTTTAATATATTGATTTACTTTGAAAATGGCTCCGGTGCTCTGAAGAGCACTGCTTCCAGGGGCGAGCGAATTTCTTCATGTGAACCTTATGATAATATTTGTTTCATAAAGTACTTTTATTATTTTGAACCCCATCTTCCCAGAATAGTTTAGTTCCTTCGGGTCTCAGGTGAGCGCTTTAGGGCCCATGTCCCTCTTGTTTATTTCGTTGTTAATTTGCATATTTGATTTTGAGTTTTGCATTAAACTTTTCAGCTATAACAATTGCAGGATCATTATCCTTTTTTAATTAAGTACTACGATCATTGTCTAAGTTGATATCAATCAGTCTCCCTTATATCATTTTAGAACGTGGAATAAATTACACATTGAATAACAGCAAAATGTTGGTTTATCTAACAAAGTGACACTTGAACATACAATTTTGTCTCGAAAATCTTTAAGTCCCTAACAATAGTAGGCTGTATTTAAAGATAAGTGATAACATACTTGAAACAATATTGGGACTTTGTCCTCGCTATTTTCCTGAGTAGGGACCACATTTTTAAATTTTAAGTTATCATAAACAAGAGGTAATATTAATTGCGAAAATAAAAAGCATAAACCTATCCTTGGTTTGAGTTTTCCTAAGTCTTATTGGACCAAGATGTCTACTAGGCAATGTTTGGAGAGTATTGGTTAAACAGAACAGATATTAGAACTGGTCATTTTGGTTCAAACGTAAATGTCCATTACAAATTATTTTTTTAAGCGATCAATTAGTTGCCATAGTGTTTTCTAGACCATTTTCCCCATCAATTACGTTGCTCAATCACAACTCATGAAAGTGGTTTACATTTTATTTCTATGTATGATTACTGCGACGTTAGGGATTTGGGATGGAAGTCCTCACGTTCTAATATTACTGCTAGCTGGATTCATGCAACAGCTACGTCATATACGTTACCTACATCCCATATTAACTGTATATGAACTGTTATTGTTAACTTTGTCAAATACTCTACCGCCTTGTATAGCTGAATGTATGCCCTGTTTCTGCTAAACTCAAAACTCAAACCAAGACAGAAATTGTCGTAATATCGTTTTGGTGGGACCAGTAGCAGTCTCAACCAATTACCTTTGGAAGCCACGATAAATATTCATTTAAATATAAGATGACGTTGAAATTTAATAACTTAATTGTGTTATAATAACTTGAAATATTCATCGTTGTATTTAGTACAACATTATGTTTTTAGTAACGTTGTACTATTGTAGTCAGTAAGCTCCTTAAGGATTACAAGCTTTATACCTTTACTTAATGGAACTCTGGTTTATTCATGTACTTTAAAACTATATTAACATTCGTTTTTCATCATAGACAGTAGCATAGCGTTATGTCGTCGGTTGTTGTAGTTAGATTCACTACTATTTTTGAAAAGGATTGTAAATTTACGCACTTGATGTGTATGCTTCTGAATCAAAATAACAGAAAACAACTTTGGGAATTATTAGGCTATTTGTATGCTAGCCACGGAGTCGTGTTTATTTATTTATTTCAATGATACATTATTGCATACCAACGGGCATAAAGCCGTTAATGTTAAAAATAATTTCTTATTATTTTGCAGACATACAGACAGAAGTTCGGTTGCTGAAGAAAATTCAATGTTTATTTGGAGAGGTAACAATCGTTATGAATTCGAAACTCAAAAATAATTGCAATGGTAACTTGACACTGACCTTTATCCTTTGGTATATTAACAGTCGACACGATGATGACACGAGTTAAAGTAAATGGTAAAAAATTATCACACGAATACATACTGATATCTGTTTTTTAACATTTGATTAATATTAATCAAGTTTAAATATAAGAAAAAAATCAGGCGCGTTAATTATACGCAGGTAGCAGCATATCCTTTTTATCTTTAGGACCTTAACATGTGAAAGCGAAAAGGATTTAATTAACAAAAATATTGCATTTTAACTTGATACTGTTCGCTACTGTTCAGTATTTTGCATCATACAAGTTTATTTAGTTGTGTTAGGTATTTTGCATAGCTTGTTTCTTTATGTTTGGTGAGGACTGTTTAGTATTTTGCTTCATACAAGTTTATTTAGTTTTGTTTGGTATTTTGCATAGCTTGTTTCTTAATGTTTGGTGAGGGTAGCTCTTTATACGAACTTCAGTTTCTGTGTTGGGTATTTATTTTTCTACTCGAACAATTATTTTTGGGTGGCATATTGCCTTATGATTACATAGACCGTTTGACAATGGCCCGTGCATTGACGCTATCCAAACAGGGCAATATTGCGATATTGTTTGAACCTCACCAAATGTTACTCGCCACTCACACAGCGGGTTAAACATGGTTCTCAAATATACAAAACACATGATTCTTTTTTGAATTTTTGTATAGTTAAATTTAAGCGCGTTTAATAGGTAGTACTACATGTTTTGCTTACTAAAAGCATAGAGGTGATTAATTGCACTAACTTTATCCAAAAAACAATGACTCTTCAATGCCTTACTTTTAAAATTTATCAGAATCGTTTGGTTCGTTGAACAACATGTTATAAAAAGAACTTACACTTTTTTTTTAACTTGCATACTCTATGTTGTTTCGCTGAATTAAAGCCTCTATAACGCTCAAATATTTCGTAAAATGAAGTTACCACATTAACAATCAGTGTTTGTTTGTGTTTCAATATATTCAATATATGTTAATGTCCCATTTTAGTGTTCGCGTGTCGTATAAATCGATATCGTTGCGGGAAAGTAAATGGAATATATTGTGCCACACACAAATAAAAAAAAGCATTTTATATCTTGTTAAATTTGTGATACCAGAACACATCAAGCGTGGACATTTTGGCTATTGCTACAAGGAACACTGATTTTCTACGTTATAATTTTATTTTACGAAATATTTTACCCAATTTCCGTTTATTTTGAGCGTTATAGGGGCTTTAAGAAATTAATAAAAAGTCCGCACATTTCTCTTTTACAAACTCCTTCACGCTCTCAATAAAATGTGGCAATACATAAAAAATGGATTTCTGAAATTTAAACGATCACATTTTCAGTTGAAAACATACCTCAAAAACAAGCGTGTCCACAACAGATGTCTCAGGTGTGTGAAGAGAGTAAAAAGGTTTGTATACCTCATACATTACTCTAACTGCATTTGTTACAACTACGATTTCTACTACTAATATTTCACATAATACTGTTGGTGTTTTGCTACTTCTACTACTACTTCTACTGCTGCTGCTGCTGCTGCTACTACTACTACTACTACTTCTACTTCTTCTGCTTCTACTTCTACTACTACTACTTCTACTACTACTACTACTACTACTACTACTACTACTACTACTACTACTACTACTGCTACTACTACTGCTACTACTGCTGCTACTGCTGCTACTACTACTGCTACTACTACTGCGACTACTACTACGACTACTACGACTTCTACTTCTATGACTACTACTACTACAACAACAACAACAACATCAGCAACAACAGAAACAACAGCAAAAACAACACCGACAACAACAACAACAAAAACAACAGCAGCAGCAGAAACAACAGCAGCAGCAGCAGCAACAACAACAGCAACAACAACAGCCGCAACAACAACAATAGACGCAACAACAGCAGCAGCAATAGCAGCAACAGCTACTGCTGCTGCGGCTGCTGCCGCCGCCGCCACTATCACTTCAACTTCCACTTCCACTTCATAACCACTACCACTTCCACTACTAGTTCTTTGTTTAGCGCAAATTTGTGTATGAATACATTTTCATTTCAGGTCCGGTTCTGGTCGCAAACGACCCAATAACTATCCATGTTATGGACTGATTGGATGCTGACATTAGGTTACTCGGGCTGAAACNTTCTACTACTACTACTACTACTACTACTACTACTACTACTACTACTACTACTACTACTACTACTACTACTACTACTACTGCTGCTACTACTACTGCTACTACTGCTGCTACTGTTACTGCTACTGCTACTGCGACAACTACTACGACTTCTACTACTATGACTACTACTACTACAACAACAACAACATCAGCAACAACAGAAACAACAGCAAAAACAACAACACCGACAACAACAACAACAGAAACAACAACAGCAACAAAAACAACAGCAGCAACAGAAACAACAGCAGCAGCAGCAACAACAACAGCAACAACAACAGCCGCAACAACAACAATAGAAGCAACAACAGCAGCAGCAAAAGCAGCAACAGTTACAGCTGCTGCGGCTGCTGCCGCCGCCGCCACTATCACTTCAACTTCCACTTCCACTTCAAAACCACTACCACTTCCACTACTTGTTCTTTGTTTAGCGCAAATTTGTGTATGAATACATTTTCATTTCAGGTCCGGTTCTGGTCGCAAAAGACCCAATAATTATCCATGTTATGGACTGATTGGATGCTGACATTAGGTTACTCGGGCTGAAACATTATTTATTCATTAACCATTTCTAGAATCGCTACACTCAAGCCACAATGTTATTAATGATGTGTTCTTTTACCATTTAACATTGTTCATAATTTGTATTAAACATTGGAAACAAGTATATTTGAAAACATTGTGTTTTGCTGTAATGAGACAAAAGACTTCAATTTCATAGGCTATATATTATTATTTAAAAAAGATAAATAAATGCACACAACAACTATTTGCGGGAAAAAAAAAATGCCATTAGCATCCGCTGTCTTATTACGTGTTTGGCAAACTTTTTATTCAATGTTGACTAATTCGTCTATAAAAAATATAAAATTTGTAAATGTTGCTGTTTTGTTATATACTTTATTTATATACATGTTAATGCATCATTAAAATATTGAACCGATTTTAAATATGTTCTTATCAGAGAGTGTCCAGTAGTAGGTTTATCAAATCCGACCGAAGTTTGCCGAAGTACTAGTATGTAAGTTGTTTTAAGAGATTCAACATGAACAAATTCAAAGGGTGCTACATATTTTCCGTGTCAAATACACATGGGCTCCTTTTTACTTAGCGACTAACGTTATTCTTAGAACAACGCATACAGTACACAATTTAAATTATAATAATTATAATTGATAATAAACTAAAAAGTAAACAGATAAAGGATAATATTTAATGAATGTGAAGAAAAAATGAAAGATAGAAAAAACATTTGCATACCATCATCATACCAACGTTCATTTAAAAAAAGATTTAAGTATAGCAGATTCCGTGTATTTGTCGGTTATGAATTATTATTTCTTCTTGTGGTATTTTATTTTGTTGTGTTTGTTTTAGATGTGTGTTTTTGCCGTTGTCCACATTATTATAGTCATATCACGGTGCTTAGGTAACCAACTCACGTACAAGTCATTGCCAACTGCCCTACTTGAATCAGAAGTGCTTAGTTAACCAACTCATGTTCAATTAATTGTCAACTACCCTACTTGAATCCAAGGTAGGAGGAGAATGACCGTACAGAGAATTTCATGACCAATCATCACACGAATTATGTGGCCAGGCCGGGGATTGAATCTGTAATTCATACGTTTTTAAAATCGTTTGTTAGAGGATACATTTTACAAATTGTTCTTTAAAATGATGATGGAAAACTAACGACTTGGGGTTCCGGCAAGGGTTCCGGTTAAGGGATAAGGCGATGCCATTTACATTCCTTTTTCGATTAATAGCTATGGTGGCGATACCGATGTGCGGGCTAAATAAGTAGTTATGTTTCGTTTGAAATGTTTTTGAAGTGGCGTGGCACAAGCTTATTTTATTTCGGCTAGGGATCGATCCTAAATGAAACAAAACTAGTAAAACCTATAAAACCTGTATACCAAATTATACGAACAATCAATAATGTCCTTTATTTATTGTGTTTAATAATAAAAAAAGTCATCATGGTGTGATATGAATGAAGATATAACCGGCAAATTTAATATATCCATACGTTTCTGTTTGATGACGGAAGATGACAGTTTAAAATTCACACGTGATGAGATAAATGAACATCATTATTTTTGTAACATCATACCACTGAATAATTGCATATTCAATACACTTATGTAAAATATAATAAACCTGTCGCGACCGTTGTAAACAATGTAATTCGCTTTGTTATCATTTTAGCTCGGTAAACAGGCATTAGTTTTTTTTTACATGTGAGCAATTTTCTTCAAAAATTGTCGTTTAAATGATAAAGTTACAGTTTGCAAAACCTGTATCATGTACGTAATTTGAGAATGAACCTTTAAGTATGACATTACAAGTATAGCAAGGGATACACGCATTGCACGCAACATGTCGATTCCATAAGGTGGTCACGTGTGTCTGCATCAACATTTACAACACATCACTTAAGTAATTGGGGCGTTCCTCAGCAAAAGAAAACGGGTCTATATTCACTGAGGATGCCGTTGCTATATCGTCGGAAATTTAACCGAAACATAACACATGCTCTGCTCTTGTACAAGCGTCTTCAACTCATTTCAATCTCAAAGAGTCTTGTTGTCACAAATTATATCAATGTTATTTAGTTTTTGTAAGTATTGGTTAGCTGTTGGTAATTTTTAATGTCAACGTCACATTTGAAAGTCAAATTTTCTACATATAGCTCGTAAGGGCTTATATTTGATATACCTTCTACATAGATTGTAGAATTTTAAAATAACACGGCACCATTACGATACTATATTATCGATAAGTTACGCACATGAACTAGAGGTCGTTCAAGCCAATGTCATACTTCAACGTCGACAAATAGAATTTAAAAATGTTTTGTAACATAGTCCGATGAATGACAACGCATACACAAGTCCAATGAAGTTTTCATTAAGATTTTATTCTGGTATTTAATAAATCCACAAAATATTCCAATTCATAGGATACATTCAGTAATTTTGAAATTCATCAAGTGTTCGAGTCCAATAATTTAACATACGGAGGGCGGCCTGACCCTTTCGGGTCTGCACGCGATTCACAAGAAAATGAATCCGATTTCTATCCTAGCTGAAATCGAGCTGATGTGATCAAGTACATAAAATATGGCCCCTTTTATTCTTAAAAATCACAAACCTACGTTTCTAATAAATATAAAACTTTGTGAACAGATGTATAATATCATGTTATAAGTATTATTATATTATTACATCAAAAATGTCATCTTTCATTCTTAAAAATGTTATCTTGGTCGCACGTTATTCTCCCAACACAGATCTTAAAAAAGTCACGTGGTATAGGCACCGTGTATATAAGACTGTGCTTAACACAGCACAGATAACACAGCACAGATATGGCTACATGTACGACTGAAATCTTTCTGCATTATTGAAAAGCGCCAACAAATCTGATAAGGTGAGTGTTTTTGATTAATAAATGTTTGTACCCGCCAGCACCAAAGTTCCACCAAACAAAAAAAGGTTTTAAAAACAATTTATTTTTAATTCTTTTTGCTGTCTGGTATATGAACATAGCTGCTATATCACGAAAAAAAACCTGTTTCTATTGAATTTTGAATACATAATCGTAGGTAATGTTGTGTTTTTTATCACAATCGTTTTCGATCAATCCACACATACCACATTTATTGAGATCAAAATAGAAACCAATAATTACATTTTCTGCGCTATTCGACCAATATAAAGAAGTGAAACTCCAGAAGCTGCAGCAGTATTGCATTTCTATCATCAAAAAATAATGAAAATAACCACTACCAGCCTCTGAAGGCTGAAAATATAACAACATTGAAGTTGCATTACGACCTTATAAGATGTATACTTTACTCGATAATGAACAATAACGACTGATATTTTAAAAAGCAATTCTGGCCAATAATAACGATATATGTGTTTTAGAATTTCATTAACACAATTATTAGCTTGTTTTTAAGTAAAAACGTTCATGACGTGAATTGTCGGTTGTGCCTCAATGTGACGTCAAATTGGCTTCTTTTTATAATATTGTAATTTTCCAGGGACTTTAGCATCATACCAAACGTGTCACTCAATTCACGCGCAACGTTCCATTTATTAGATTACCCCCGACTTATGAGCGCTAAATATATTTAAAACGAAATTGCAAGAGCTTCTACCAAACTTTGGAAAAAAAACCTGATATCCAGGAGTACAGTAATATATTAACAAAATAACAATTTGTTAGATTAAACTTTCCTTCACTGCTCTGACCTACCCTTTCAGAAAAATATCAAAAAGTCTTTTTAAAAAACTTTATGGCAAAAAAGATAAACGAATCAAAATATGTAAGTTCGCAAGTTCATGTGCTGTTTATTATGTTTGCAAAGTTAAACTCCTCGTGTAGTAATATGTTTTAAGTTAGGCCGGACAAATTTATGTTTTGTTTTATGATAAAAGCGCAATTGCTCCGGGTTCTACAAATAGATCAAAACCAAAGTATAGAGATGCGCAGGTTCACGTGCTTGTTAAATTGTTTGTAACTTTCATCCCTATAGCCGCAATTCGTTTTCAAGTACACACGACACAATAATAAAACTGTCATGATTGTTTTCTTAGATGCCTTAGATTATTTCTTGTCGTCAAAGTTTGAAAATCCGTGGTTAATAACATGAAACTATTAGCCATACAGCACGATTCCACGAGAAGTAGTGAGTGACATCAAAGAACAAAACATCGGTCGTTTATGGCACTGTAACATGTAGCATTCCTGTGGGTATTATTAGGTTATGTTGTACATAATACTGGGTGAGCATTATGGTTAGTGTATGCTTTTCAAATTAATAGTTTTGCCAATGAATGATTTTAATAGAAAACCAAGTAGTAAACAGTCCTCAGAATTTAAAATGCATTCAAAATAGCTTGGCAGTAATACTATACCTTTCAACCTCAAATATAATTTTCTCGAAATCGGAGATTTATTAAGGACGAATGTATCCCCTGTGTGTCACAAGAGCTAGTGATGCATTTTGAGTATTGTTTTCAATTTAATAGTTATACCTGGTTACCCGCTAGGGATGGTTGACATTTAAGTGTTTTCCGCGGCCTAGATTTTTTCTGATGTCTCTACAGTAAATTCCATATCACGCGGCAAAATCCCATGAATGTCGACGCACTTATTATGTTGAGCATTCTGAATATATACAGCGTAACTGTTAGCTCATAGCGCAAATAGCAGGAATGAGTTCCGTGGAAGAAAATATGCAGACGTGTATCATGTTGTATAAATTTTGATCAACCTTTCATTAGATTAAAGGGAAGAAAATAGGGCTTTGTTTGAAAGAGTAATCGTTTAAACAAACGATTCGCATAACCACAGCCAGTGACATTATGTACCATTGATAACCATTGTTCAGTACGCTGCGAATAGACGTCCGTGCTGCTACGCGCTCTGGAAACGTTGTCAAAAAGGCTTCCTTTTCGGGATTTTTGTAAAAAGAAGACGTATCTTTTCACCCGGTAAGCAACTTAATATTTATATCTTTAAAACTAATCCGCCCATGCGATTCTAAAGCGTTCTTGGTTATTCATATTTCTTTTTATCTCATAATACACAGCATTTGTATATGTGTACAATACAATATGACCATCGACATGTATACATGTTTTTCCAGACGACATGTATGTATATATACAGACCTGTCCATATACGTATATGCATACCACCATCGGAAAATGTCAAGTAATGATAAATCACTATATGAAGTTCTCACATTCAAAAAACATAACGGCGAATATGTGTCTAGCAACACGTTTTTATTTATACAAATTTCCATACAAATTTCGAACCTTTTACCCATACCCATAGATGCAGTAATGTCATATTGCATTAACATGTAAAAACAATTTGCAAATACATGATATATATATAGCTCAAATGATATCGAAGACGAGTATTATTTTGTAATTGTATGTCCTCTTTAAACCGATATTAGAAGAATGTATATCGACACATTCTATTATAACCGACCTGGTATGAATGCATTATACTTTTGTTAACAATACTAACACTAAGTTCTAAATTAACTCTCGATATATTGCAAAAAAACAAATAAAAATGAGAACTGAGGCATTGCATGCAAACGTGGATTAATATAATGGCCGTAGTGCATTTTACATCTTGTTATATACTATGTTATACATGTGCTTACTGCTAATATATTGTCAGTTTTGTATATATAAGGATGAACTATACTTGTTCAAGTTATATGAATGAACTTTCTGTTCTGTTCTGTTCTAAAATGCGTTTTAACATGATTTTTTGTTATTTTTCCAGATTTCAAGTTCAATGTAATCACCTTGATGTATTTACATCGTTTTCGGATGCTTTGTTTTGTGCATTAAACGGCAAAACTGCGTCTCTATGACTAACGGAAGATTCGTAAACATCGCACAAAATGGAGGACGCTTTGATAATCAAAGTTATGTTCATACTTTCTGTGTTTTCTGTACTTGGAACAATTGGAAATTCGATTGTGTTTTATATTTATTTCAACGAGAAGAAGAAATCTACCGCCCGAATATTCATTATGAGTCTCGCGGGTACAGATTTATTTACGTGTCTGTGTGTTGTGCCATTTGCTATTGCAAGAGTGTATCTACACAACGAATTGGAATACGACATTGCGTGTAAAATGTACTCGTTCTTAATAGATGTCAGCGCCTTTTTTTCAACATTTATAATTGTCGCTATAGCTGTTGACAGATATTTTTAAATATGCCATCCGTTCAGACAAGTTGTTAATATCTTTCGTGCAAAGCTTTTATTGGTTTGTGTCTTCGTGTTTTCCTCAATGTTTGCGATTATATACGCGATGTCAATCGGGACCCACGGAAATTCACCCGACAATGTCAACGAGAAAGTGTCGAATGACGTAAATTTATCAAACGAAACTATTTACTACGAAAACGAATACGTCATCTCTGAAAACGTTTGCCGGACAATTTATATTTACTTTAATAAAGGATTTCAGGACGCATTTGTGCGAGTCATAATCGGAACGTATTTGCTTTCGTTGATCGTTTTGTTCGTGCTATATTCGATTATTTGTAGATCACTACATAACCACAGAGCACAGCTAAGCAGGTTGAGACGATCCAGCCTTTATCCATCTCGGGTAAGCTATGCAAAATATAAACTAAATCAGCAATGGGCTACAGAAATTGGACACACTGAACTGCCTTTCAAATTCTTGAAGGGTATCAACCGTTATTATGTGAATGCAATTATCACTGTTTGATTAAATTGATCAGCATTGCTCGATGGTTTTTGTTTTCCAAATATGGACATCCGGATTACAACAATGTTGCCAGGATACACAGTTATATTAGCCTAAAGATACCTGTTTTGTCTTTTATTTAATTGATATTTCGTAAATTACTTATTGTCCCAATTTCACTAGCAATTACAGTAATATACCAGCTTCATTATTGGTATACCATTTGATTTAATGACAAAATGTTATCATCGTGTTTTTTTTTGAGGTAGTGAATACATTTAAACGAAATAAACATTATCACATATTCAATGAAATATTGGGGATACACATATCATATAACCTACCAAATAATAAATATGTATGTTTATCAGTATATACGTTTACCAGAAAAGTATGAATAATCGCCATGTATTATTGTAACTATCTGCTAGTCTTAGACGGAAGTTACCATTAGCCAACACAATGATCGCAAATTCTTTTAAAACAATATTAATTATAAACATAACATAGATGAGATAACCGAATTGCGATGGGTGTTGAAACCAATTTAACTAAATGAAAAAGAAACGGAACGATGTTCACCAGTAAATAATTATGATATATTGAACAGATTGCAATCACTTTTCAGATTGAAAACGGGGAAACACATGTCATGGCAGTCACACACGTGGATCCCCACAACATACACCGGAGTTCGAACAGCATTGACAACGGCGAAGCGACCGAGGGCGAAAATGAATGTTTGCCGGATGTGCAGCCGATGCGTCCACCTGCAAGATTGAATCGCGGTGAGAACACCATAAACATGGAGATATTTATTGCTGACATTCGGACCTCGATTATGTTGTTTGTTGTCACAATAGTTTTTATTCTTTCTTTTCTTCCAACATTTTTAATTAATTTAAAAGTTGTGCCCTTCAATTTATTCATCTTGTATAGCCATTTCGTCTTCAATATGACCAACCCTTTCATATACACGTTAATGAGCAAGTCGTTCAGAGTCGTTCAGAGACGATCTTAAAGAAGTAATTAAATGCCAAAGCATGACAAGTGTACGATAAGTAAACGTCTTTCCATTTTGTGATCAATTCTGTATTATATTAAATCAGTTTATATTCCTCTTCGTGTAAGGTCGACTTTTAATGGGTCGTTTTCTTGCATGTTTATACAATTATGCATGCGCATTGTATTTATATTCAATGTCTACTTTTAAACAAAACACAGCCAAATATTCATAAAAAGGATTGTTTCTCTTTATTAAGACCTGTGCAGTAATATAATATGATTGTAATGTAATTTATTTTAATTCGATGTTTATAGTACATGTATAATTTAAAGAATCAAATGTACATTTTTACCTTTTTGCACCAATACCAATTTCCCCACTTCACTCTGAATACCTACTGAGATATGACCTGCATTATAGCGTACATTAAGGACCTACGCAGAAAATTAGTTTCACGCAATTTTACTGTAACACCGATTTCGCAAGAAGTGTAAAAACTTTCCATAGCATTAAGTTATACATGCTGTGTGTGAATTATCATATATGTTAACATGCCATGCAATTAAGATAATATGGAGATATACAATTGAATTTATTTATGTACATGAACTATTATGCTAAACAATCAATCGCGCATCTTACTTTTATAATTTAATTTACAAAAAACGGCTGTAGAAATCAATTTGAGCTTCATATAGTCGTGTTTGAGAATATTTTCTTCATACTTGCTTAAGGATTGATTCTTATTTTTCGGGCTTTTATGCAGTATAAACGCTCAGGGCGAGTTTTGAAAATTCCGTGAAGCGCGCTAGCGCTTCTCGGTAAATTTTCAATACTCACCCTGAGCGTTCATACTGCATAAAAGCCGGAAAAATAAGAATCAATCCTTATATTTATATTTGTCCTTTGATTTGAGCATAAAAACAACTCATAATTGTATGCTTTTAGGGTGGCAACACCTGTTGTAATCTTAGTTTCGGGAACAGCTACTACCCGCCCCTTAAGGTTGTGTTTACTAGAAAGAAGGGCGACAACTGCGTGATGGGCTAGGATGCTGATTAGAAAAGCATTGATCTCCCTTTTTGACATGCTTTACACAATTATTGGATTATTCAAATGTTGAAATAAAATGTTTATTTTTTTACGCCAGTTCAAGCTTTTACCACGCCTTTGTGGAAATTTGTGTCGTGTTCTGAGAAAACTGGGCATACTGCTTGTGCGTAAATTGTCATCCCAGATTAGCCTGTGCAGTCCGCACAGGCTAATCATGGACGACAATTTCCGCCCTTATGGAATTTTTCGTTTAAATAATGTCTCTTCTTAGCGAAAATTCAGCTTAGGCAGAAAGTGTCGTCCCGGATTAGCCTGTGCGGACTGCACAGGCTAGTCTGGGAAGACACTTTACGCACAAGCATTATGCCCAGTTTTCTCAGAACACGACACATATAATCTGGGCGATGTAAATATTCACCTTTAATATGTTTGGTCGATTTGCAAACTCGGGTTGTGAAAATAAGTTCCTACTTGTTTTGTAAGCGTTGAACACGCATCGTAAACAAAATTTAAGTTAAGACTTTATCATCATGATTGATTACACATAATTTTGAAAGATACAGAAGGAAGTTACTTAAGTAGTAGTTACATACTGTACGCGAGTATTTGATAATTTATAGTGTTGAGCGCGTATACGTGTTCTGACATTACAGAACACGGTATTGCCGAAACTGTTCATTCTGGGCTGTAAAAGTCTACTACAAATATACAGTTATTGTTTGTTTTTACCTTTTGAACATCTCAACTGTTTTAACGAAGTATTTGCGCTCAAACAGATTCTTGGGATATAAATGTATGCGGCGCGGAGTTGGATAATTGTAGCATGTCTAATTGCATATATTAACGCACGCGCATTATGTATTTTTTTTAATGTAAACTCTTTGGCGTTAAAACAAACAATTTCTAATTTTCATTTTCTGTAAATATTGAAGTCCTGGAATACAGACATTTGATATTCGTTTACGTCTATTCTTCTGTTTTATGTGCATAACTCTTAAAACAACAACAACAGCACGTGTAGTGTGTGTGTATTGCATTGAAATGACTAAATAAAGGATCACTTAACATTAATACAGTTGTTCTTACGTAAAAACGTTTATATTTCATTACAAAGATTTAAATCACCCGGTGTATTGATTGCATAACATTGACCAAACCATAAAAAACGAGGCGTCTATTGCAGGCGCCTACGCCATCTGTCTTGATAAAACGGCGAGCCGCATGGCGTCCAATCTGGTCTACGTCTACCTGGTGCCGTATGTGGAGCAGGAGTGGTCACAGTACCGACATGAAATAGAGGACCTGCAGCTCATCGTCACCAACTTCTCAGTGAGTTCACGTGCATTTAAAAGCATCCATTAAGCCTCGATAACACGGTCACTGTTGAGGCTGCGATTGCTCGAGCG
Organism: Dreissena rostriformis; assembly: GCA_007657795.1. Taxonomy (NCBI): domain Eukaryota; kingdom Metazoa; phylum Mollusca; class Bivalvia; order Myida; family Dreissenidae; genus Dreissena; species Dreissena rostriformis. The sequence continues at coordinate 211,200 of VMBQ01000694.1, read as the reverse complement.
CGACTGTGCCTTATGTGAACACAACTTTATATGTCATGCTGTCATGCAGGATTAATTCATGAACAAGGATTTCATTCTTAAAAGCCATTATTTTTGTGGGACACGATTATACACAAAAAGTCACAAACAAAAACTATGGGTTATTTTCGGAACTCCGCTAAATGACATGGGTTTTGTATTGTCATTCCGCTAAATGACATGGGTTATGTATTGTCATTCAAGTTAAAGTGATCCCGCATCGCTTGATAAAGCTCAGATTGAGGGAACACTGCACGACTTTAAACAATTATTATAAGGTGACGCGGCTTTATAAAGGCTTCAACTGTAGACGAAAAAAGCCCTGTCAAGATTTTTCGAAATTTCTTGATAATAACATGTATGTATTTATGTTTTCACAATTTATCACCAAGATTTTGTTTATCGCTGTTAATTTAAGCTTACAAACCCAACAGTGTAACAGGCTCTTTAACGTAAGTATGTTCGACATGCGGATGATATTATAATGGACAATCGTCCACATACAATTAATGGGGTATTAATTTAAGACTAGTTCAACCGTGGTGTAATGGATATGGTGTTCGGTTTGTGATCGGGATGTTTTGGGGTCGAGTTGATTGTGCCGTGCAGATATCCATTTAACATGACCTACGACCTGCCATAGATGGTCACGAAGCGATTTTAGTTAATGTTCTTAATGCGCTGTTTTATGTAAATGGCGTACTTCCGACACAAAATCGCAAATGTATAAGTGACTTTATTAGCAAATATATTTATTAAAATATCATTGAAGTAAAATATTAGAAATCTGATATAATTCCTCAATCCGCATGTTATAGTCGTGTAGAATGAAATGCGAACGAAACATATTAAAGCTGATCAAAGTTGTGTTGAATATGTACAAGAAGTTGATTACATCCGTATAGGTAAAAATGATACTGATACAGTCACGACAAACGGATATTTATCATACCAGTTGCTCTAGATAACACCTTTTAATAGACAATTTGCTGCGCAAATGCTGTAACTACTGAGACTTATTATAGTAGCTATACTAGTTTGATGATTTCCTCTATAATATTCATGTTTCCAACTCGTCCAAATTGAATACTTAGAAAAAAATCTATCTATATTGTATCTATCCTATATCCACGTAACTTAATTTATCTTCCAGTCATCTGCGCCCATTTGTACCACGTGGCCAACCAATATTGTCCGCGAACAAATGAATCCGTATTGTCGGTATTTATTCATAAAATGAATGAAGTATGCTATGTTACGCTTCTTATATTCTAATTAAAGTGATGGCCAAATATAAAATCTAAGAATTACACAAGTACTGAAACTGAAATAAAGTATAACTCATTTGTTTCACATGCATGTTTATTTAGAATACGTAGAAAAAGTATACCATGATGAGTTATAAGTAAAATATGTTTGTATTTCTTTCACAAAATTTACGGAACACTTGCCTGATGTCTGACTCAAAGTACGACACAATTTTTTTCTAGAATAAACTTTATAATGGTGAAATTCTTTAAATATTAAGATTAACGTTTTGTAAAGTAATCGAACTCACTATTATGCGATAACGCTAACTTAAAAGAAAATGCAACCTCATACACCGCAGATCGACCGCTACCGTTTATCAGTTAAATGCAGATATTACAACTGCTGTCTTCAATCAAAATATAAAGGAGAAAGGACCCATATTTCAGCACTGAGGGAAACCAAATAGAAGTGTATTATTGATGAGTAACGTTTTAAACAGGCATTTATATTCCATATGTGAACTTATATTTGAAATTACATAAGAAATCATTCAATTCAAGCATCTTCGTAACAATAAATTGTCTCCTTGATCGAATTCCTTTCTTAGATCTTTCTCAAATTCCACCAACGTTTGTTTTCCATTATTTATTGCGTACATCCTCTAGTACTGAACCGAATCATGAAAGAGTCCTTTTTGTGAACGTAAATGTCTGATGATCTTAATGTGTTCTTTTTCCCACGAAAAACATGTATAGACACCAACATCATCAACTTTGAGTGTACAGTAACATAGTTCTGATCATTTATATGTTCTGGCGGCCATCTTGAAATAACCACTTTCCGGTGGTCCGATTTCGGTAAACGTTCGATATGTTATAAAGTAACTTCTACCCTTCCAAGATCAGTTAAAATACTTTTATAGCAATTTTTTTCGGTGGTCAAAGTATATATTGACCTATATACTGGGCAATGTCACATTTAAACAATAATTCTGAAATGACCCGATCTTACGGAGGCTACAACTGTAGAAGCGAAAAAGTCCAGCCAATGATTTTTCAGTATATTCTTAGAACACCATTTATTTTTATCATGTATTTATCACAATTTATCACAAAGATTTTGATTATCGCTGGTAATTTTTGGTCATAAAACCCAACAATGTGACCAGCTTTTTAACGTTTGTTTGTTTCACAAGCGTGCACACAAAATTAATGCAGTATTGATTAAAGGCCAGTGCAACATTGGTGTAATCGATTTGGTGTTTAGTTTGTGATCATGATGCTTTGGGGTTGAGTGCAGTGCAGATATGCCCCATAAGCAATGACCTACGACCTTGCATAGAAGATCACGACGTGCTTTAACGTTGATGTTGTTAACGCACGGTTTTAAGCAAATGGCGGAAATTCGACAACATATCGCGAATCTATTAGTGATTTCATTACAAACGATATTTATTCAATTATCAGGGAAGTAAAATTTGAGCCATCTAATTTAAAGCTAATGCCTTAATCCGCATTTGAACGTCGTGTGGAATTGAATGTGATAGCAACATTATTAAAGTAAATTAAATTATTTAAGTTAATCAAATGTGTGGCCTTATTCAAATTAATCAAAGTTGTGTTGAACATGTATAATTAGTTGATAATGTCAGTATTCTTTGAACTGATACTGATACAGTTACGACAAACGAATATCTATCATACCAATTGCCTAAGATAACACCTTTTAACCGACAGTTTGCTTCCCAAATGACCTAACTATTGAGTATTATTGTATTATAGTTTCATGTTGGTCTCGTGACTTCATGTTTCCAGTTTATCCAATACTAAGAACATCATTTATCTAGGTTTAACATTACATTTCCACGTTTTAACTAACAGGTATTATATCTTCAAGTCAGCTGTCGCCATTCGTATTACTTGACCAACTAATCTTGTCCACGTATTTTCGCGCAAACGTACAAACTGATTCGTAGTGTAACCACTTAATGCTTAAATGAAGGAAGGGTGCTAGGTTGCACCCCTCAAATTCAAAGTAAACATGTGAAACTTATCCTGATTCAATATTTAGAAAATCATGACACGCCTATACTTTCGGGTAATGGTCTTTTTTGAATTGCAGTGAAAAGATAATTTGGTGTATGAATAATGATCTAGAATAAGCTCTAAGAAATTGACACGTGGTGAAACTGAAACAAAAATGTAACTCATACTTTTTATGTGAATGTCAAGTTTGAATTCGTAGAAAAAATACATGATGAGTTATAAATAAAATGTGTTAGTATTCTTTACCCTATTTACGTAACACTTATCTTACTTCGGACTCAAATATTTCGCATGTGTTATATTTGTACGTAATATTTCTTTATAGAAGAAACGTCACTTTTATGGAACTATAATTATTAGTATTAACATTTTGAGCAGTTATCCAACTGGGATTTCCTTCACAGAATCTGATGTACGTTAAGACAGTAGTTTGCATGCCATTTAATAAACTTATTGTTTCTATGTCACAAAATTACTGTACATGTACTTATGCACTGTAGAGTCTTATCTTTTATCTTTACTTATAAGCCAAGTTAACCTACTGTGTTTTGGTGTATTGATTGAACATCTTCTAAGATCAATTGGATTGGGAAATGCGATAATTGCAGCAGGCTACTGTGCTATGAAACTGTTTCTATGCACTGGTTGAACTATACATATTTACAGGTGACATAATGCTGATCATTTTCGTGAATCCTTTCACTATAAGGTGTCATTTTTTGCATTTACAAGTATATATACTTTGTGTGTGTACATACTGTAAATCATTTCTGTATGAGTAGTATTTAGATGATATTCAATGTCTCAACTGCCAGTAACTAATTAATAACACAAGTCTGTCATCTGATAACCCATATATGTTGTGTTTATACTTAAAATGAAGCATTTTGTTAAAGGAACATGGTTATGCTATTTGTTGTTTTGTATTATTTTGACCTTTATTTTTTTACATGAATTTTAGTTTATTGTCATGTTTCCTTTGTCTAAGCTGAGGAGTCACAGAGGGAGGGGCTTACATGCCTTGTCTTAGATCCTTATCTGTTAATCAAAATCTCAACACTCCTCTAAGATTATACAGCAGCCAATTAAAATTGAGATAAGCCCAGACAAAGATGTATTGAAGGCTATTATTGAGTGTTGACTATTGGCCAATGTCCTTCTAGCCTAAGGGTGTATAAAACATGCTGCAAAGGGCTTATCAGCATTCTGAATATACACTAAGCCACAAGGCAGCAAAGTATTTTCTGTACTAACCTTGTTTATGTACTCACCAGTCCGCCACGAGGGACTTTAAACGGGGGTGCAGTGTATCGGTGCTTTACACCGGGCACTTAAAAGAACCAGGGGCGCCCATGGAATCGGGGCGTCTTCTGTATCCTGCTCGAAACCCCACTAACACCTCTTTTGGGGCGAAGAGCACAAAAACCACACACAATGTTAAGGAATAAATATTAATGCCAATAAAGATAATGGGAATCTAGGGGATTATAGGAAAACCGCAAAAGCGATACAATGGCGGGCCGGGTCTGACTCGGTCGGCGTTGATGCGCTGGTGCGGTGGAGGCGGGTCTGTACACTGGGAACTGAGACATGTCGCGACTTCTTTCTACGATTTGACTGAGCTCCCCCTTTTCCACTCCAGACAAATACAAAACATCCACACACAATAACATCATCAACATAATTTAAAAAAAGCATCTGGGCACATTAAGGTCTCATTGGCCATCGTGCTCTGATGTAATTAAAAATTTACCTTCTATCCGGACAGCCGGGAGGTAAATCTGACCTTATTTTCTCCCCTGGAAGGTCACAGGGGCAGGTCGACACATGCATGTTGTCGTGAAGACGCTGAGGCGACCTGTAAATAAACCACGAATACACACACGCTTATCAGCATTCCGAAAACTAACTTTTGACTGCTTAAAGAATCTGTGTCACTGGTATTTATAATCAATTAATTTTGGACATTGAAGAGAAATGGACATTTGTGAAATTTACCAACATCTAGTATAGTTTATTAACGAACAGAGATGAAGATGATTCCATTTCTTATAAGTTTGATGATTTTCAACTTGCTATTGAACTTAGTAATTTTTGGAACAGTTTCAATCGGAATCGGTCTCTCTGTGTACTTTAACTATTTGGAGCAAAACTATCTTACATTAACCTGCAGGGCTGTTTGCAATTTCTAAACTCAAGGCTGGCAGACTTTTAGTTGAGAGAAGTGAATTGTATTATATTAAAAAAAATAAAAATGGAAAGGACGAATTAACTGTGACTTGTTGTTTGTCAAGGAAAATAAAGGTTCCTGGCTAACCGACTTAAAAAGCCAGTGGTGTCGGCAACCTGACGATTAACGCCCTTAGAACCCAGTAAACTCGGACCAAGCACGAGGTTTACAACATTAATGTAAATGCAGATGTTACAACTGCTGTTTTTAATATAAAATATAAACTAGCCATAGTTGATATTGATTGGGGGGATGTCAATCTTCTAAATAGTTGTTGACTTTCCCTGTATATAAAAAGATGATGTAAAATTGAAGGCATAAATATGTGTATACGTTCAACACTATTTAACGCCTGTATCGATCGTGAACAGTGATGTCGGCATTTCTTCTCGTAGAGTGTGTTCGAGTTTATCGGCTACATTCGACACAAAGCGGTTTACTTCGTTTCAAGAGTATATATATATATATACTTAGTGTTGTATTGATAGGTGTCTGTTTATTAACGTGGAAATTTTACCGATACATGGTTAATGAGAAAATAAAGCCGAAAATAACATTTATTACATGTGCCTTGCGTAACGGTGTGTGGTTAATATCAAACTGTATACAAGATCGATCACAACATAGTGTTATTGTCCTGTTTAAAATGCATTATTACATAACGCAGATAACAACCGTATTTAAAGGTATATATACACAATATTTGCAATTATTTCTAAAGTGCAATGTATGTTCTTTTGTTCTTATTCTTGTGGTGTACGGAATGTTGATGCTTCTTAAGTTGGGTGGTAAACGGAAATTTAATTTGACGCAATCAATTCGACAAGGAAGTTTCACCAGGTCGTGCACTCGACACCAGTTTCACTAAACCATACGTATGATTAAAATCCCTATAGTTTCAGTTAAAGTAATGAAGTGTTGACAATGCTTTTGTTGTTTGCTCTTGACAGTTTTTATATCCTTACGCAAACTGCAGTTCCCGTGAAAACAATTCGGAACAATGACAACACATCGTTCTCCATATAGAGAACAATGTACTAAGTTAGTATTGAACACATATAAGTTTTTTTTTCACCGAAGCTTAGCAAACCTAAACCACGAGTCTTGGCTGTCATGTCTTTCGATTGAAAAAGAAAGAGATATAATGTGCGTGTTTATTAGAGGAACTCTTCTGCACAATTAAGGGTCTGAACACGGTGTTTTAAAATGATTTCAATGTATGCATGTTAGAAAGTGCACCGCGATCTGGCTGCAAATGCACCTTCACACGTGAACGTATGATACACCCTCGACGGACCAACATTAACGGTCTAGCATGTTCAGAGAAGCTTAAGACTACTAGATGGATGACATTAAAACTAATTCACGTTGAATTTTAAGTAACACATTGGTTTACCTTTAAATTGTTCTGTCTCGTGACCTGGAAGAAGTACAAAAAATGCACTTAAAACTCTTATTAAAAGATATCACCCATGTTACTTATTGTTTTATTTGTTTCCTTGTATTAACTTCCATGTAGCCGCAAGCACACGCACACCCACGTTTATTTATACAATCACAAATAATGTCACCTGTGTTCAATCACCAGTTCATTGATTCACCGTAGCCCACGCCTATTCACAATCTCGTGCAACACGACACACAAGAAATACGTTCATTGACTTGTTAAGGTAGTTTTAATCATTGCGAACGCCAGCGCGGGTGATGTTGAGCCCTCCTTTCACCCTATCATATGATTAGTACTAAACACTTGCTTCCGCGTGAATAGTTCGAACTCGTGGCGGATGCTAGGTGATTTCAATGAAGCGACTTAATGTTTGTTAAAATAATGTTTATTTTTTACGTTTTTATCTATTGATTCCTAGACAAGACTAACCGAAACAACAACCTACGCTTATATGTGTAGTGTTCTGAGAAAACTGTGCATAATGCTTGTGCATAAATTGTCATCCAGTCCGCACAGGCTTATCTGGGACGACAATTTACGCTTTTATGGAATTTTTCGTATAAATGATGTTTCTTCTTAGCGAAAATCCAGTTAAGGCGGAAAGTGTCGTCCCTGATTAGCCTGTACGAACTGCACAGGCTAATCAGGGACGACACTTTACGCACATGCATTATGCCCAGTTTTCTCAGAACGCGACACATCATGCGGCGTCTCATCTGGGTCTACGCTGTTTGCCTAGGCCTTTTTTCTAGACGCTAGGCATAGATGGGTTAATTATTTGCTGGGGAGGCAACCGGCATGTAAAAACGTTTTTCAGGTGAGACTCGAACCTTTGACATCCCGCTCCATAAGCGGACGCCCTAATCCCTATGGCACGCGGACGGTCGACATAATATGTCGTTACTTTTTGTTATTTTTTTGTGTTTTCACGCCGGACGTAACCACGAGTTATGTTTCTCGTTCACTCTACTTAATTAGTCGTTTGCAAACATTAGTTGTCTATTTAGACAATTAGTTAGACAGTTCTCTGTATTATATTCATGCGTGATGCACGCAAACTACACGCCGATTGTAATGGTCGAAACGACGATACTCTGCACAGAAATTAGGGCGATGGTTACACTATAAGGTTATTATTGTAAGTTTTAACAACATGAACATGTATGGACGATTTGGGCGTTACGCTACACATTTGTTTCGGTTTTACTCATCAAGATGTTATTGTTTGCATACATGTATATGAAAACATTGCAACATTTCTGCCGGATCGCTTATTTTCGTGTTTTTTTTTACCGGTAATTTGTATAGTTTGCTTAGATGGAATTAAGTAAACATTAATAATTGACGTAGTTTTGTACAATGCTAACGTTACATAAAATATCGTGTGTAAGCTACCATGTTCAAATATTAGCTGCGCGTGAAGGCGTGATGCTCGTATAAATAATTTACGCTCAATTGTAATAAAACACTGTTGTACCACACCACACCATAATTTTATGAAAAAACATCTGGGGGAGAGAAATGCGCGCGAATAGCTACTCAATTTATCTCCAAAGAAAGTAGCGTTGCTCTTTGTTTCGTTTACCGTTTTATCAAAGGATAAACGATATACGGGAACAGACACTTCATTTTAATTGCCAAATTTAACAAATTTAAAATGGAAATACGATATATAATATTTGTTGATTTTCTTGTTTTGTTTTGGCGAATGCAAACCGAAAAACGAAAAGACGGTACACGGATCGTAAATATTAAGTACACTCTACTATTAATTGCTTGTTTAATATATTGGTTAATAAAATAGCTTTATAACAGAAAATGACACTATCTAATTCGCTGTCTTCAAATATCGTACACGTTTTAATTTTCAATCAGTTTTCTTAAAAATAAAATGTATTCTATTTATTGTGAATAGTAGAACATAATTGGAAATATATTCCCAATAAATAAAATAGATTGTCTGTTGCTTAAGTCTGTTATAACAAAAAGACATTATTTCAAGCCAAACACATTTCATATAAAGAGATCAATATCAACGTTGTTCCGTGAAATCAATACAATTTTAATTTGCGATATTGAAATATCAACAGTAATGTTGAGTTAACCTTCCGGTTGTGTTCCGTGCTGGTTAATAACGATCACGGATAGTAACCGTCACGGAGAGAGAGAATTTAGGGCTATATATACTGAACCTCTTTATCACCGTGAATCATAGACTTGATAAACACATGACGTTTACGTTATGCTAACCATGATGCATTTTTGTAAAGTCGATTGTTCTAAGAAATAAGAAGATAGCAAATTATCCTTCAATTGATAAAAAGTTACGAATGTAATTGAATATATAGCTTATACTATAGTTCTGAGTACTACCTCTATTCAAGTAATTTCAAAATCTGAAACCGAAACCAAAAGCGAAACATGTATTGCTGAGTCATAGTACACCGGTAGTATTTGTATGCGGTGGAACGATTTACGACATTAGACGCCGGGTTCCCTTCGATATCGGTGCATGTAAATATGGATATGTTAGTTTGGAATTTTAAAATGCTATTCCTTACGTAAGATATTACTTTTGTCATATATTAATGTTTATTTCTATTCATTTATGTTAATTTATTGCAACATCGCGTGTTTATTATTTGACACAAAGGCAATCAGACGTAGTTTGAGACATGACACGCATATATAAAATAATACTTTCATTTTGCTATTTCAACAGAATATGTAAGCAATAAGTTTTTACTTATTTAATGACTCATGACTATTTTATGCAACATGTGAATATTTGATAAAAAAAAGATAGGACATCTTAATCATTACTTTATAAACATTGAAGCTGACAACACTGAACCTCAGTATGTAGCACTACATGCAATCTTTGAATTGTTATTTATTTCTATAAATGAACTTGATTAATACAGTTGTTTGAAATTTCATCCAAAATTGTGCCATGAACTGCTCAACATTACCAAACTTTGCATGCTGTGTTTCTTAGTGCGCTGTTACATGTACCCGTATATGTGCTACGTAAAAACGTGCTGATATAATTTACTAGATGATATTTGTTTGATTGAATGTGTAACAGTTTAAACATACTGGTTAATACAAAATATTAAGTATATATTTCGTTCTTATAAATTCAAAAGCAGAAAGTAGTACGAAGTAGTACGGAGTTTAGGCAGTATAAAAACTCTTCAATTGGAGGTGCAAATGTATTGCAGACTTATGTTTATAAACAAAAGTATATTATAAATCGGATGGCTCGAATTCCGGATGGCTCGAGCTATTGTTGTCTGTCCCGGCGAGTTCGAGCCATCGGGTTTCGACTTTAATTATAAAGGAAAAGGTCAACGAAAACACGTGTATTTTCATTTAATAATAATGTGACATACTTAACCAAGACGTGTGTACTCATTGTGTGATACATTTGTTATTCATATATTATATAAGCCTCCGTGACCGTGTGGTTAGAGCGTTCGTCTTCTGAACGGGAGAATACGGGTTCCATCCCCACACGGTGAAAGTTCAAACATTGCCTTCCTACAAAGGACAGATTTCTCATAAGTCAACACTCGCTAGCCATCAATTGAAAAATGTTACGCTACTACAAACACTTTCATCTTACAGATATGTGTCTGGTGTTTACACATGGGATATGCAAGCCGTCTGTCCCCCATTTCAAGTACCGCACAATACAACATCAGGCGTCGTTTGCTGCCATCCCGTCCTTCTCTGTCCACTCGGTGCGTATATAGAGGATATTTGTTGGATTTGGTTGAATATCGAATTTAAATCACGAGTGATCATAGAATTTTTTTTCTCTAAGATCACGACTGAATTAAAATCGATACTCCACCGAATCCAAAACATTTTTATGTTATGCTTACAAATAATTACTTTTTTTTATTTTTACAAAAACAGAATAGTTCCTGTCCAACACTGAAAATTATTGATTATTTTCAATTTTTATTTTCACTGTTTGAAACAGTGAATTTTCAGTTTTAAGTCCATGATTTTTCTATATAAACCACAGGAAAGCATAAAATGAACATATCTCATTCACTCGAACCAGAGTGTTATATGATGACCTTTACTTGTAATCTGCTCACACCAAAGTTAAAACAAATACACACACTCTAAATCAATATAAATACAAGTTTTCTTTAAAGCAAGAATGTTCGATGCCAAAGTGTTATAAGATTATTTTGTCGTCACAATGTGTATTTTGCACATGTGTAATTTATTTCATTAAATCAGATTCACAGATCAAGTTCTGCACATCGAATGGAGGCAGAGATACGTGCGAAGAATGTCCCCAAGGATGGCATGGAACTTACATAACGTCGTCCTTGGATGAACACCCTGAACAGTGCTTTCAGTACTCCTCAAAACACAGGACCTGTGCTCTTGGTGAGTTATAAATATAATGGGGAACATATTTTCAAAACGTATATCCTCTTTAAGATAAAGATTTAACTGATCAACTGGATTATCTACGGAGGACAGATACATGTAGGAATGAAATATAAAGAAAGGCACACCAACACTGGCAGATATAGCAAAACATATATTTGTATGCATCACTAATATAAATACCTTCGTCACAACTAACTAGCTTCATAACTGAGACCAAACTTATTTGTTTTTAGGAGAAAAGCCTCGTGTCGCATACATATTGCAGAATAATTTTCTTTAAAAAAAATCAACTTTGTCTTGTATTTTAAGACTAAAATAATACAAGTATAATGTCTGATTATAATGTGGGCAATAATAGTTTTATCATTCAGTGACACATCCCTTTAACTACATGTATACTTTTTTTCTTCCCGCGCGGGAAGTTAAACTTTCTTGTACTTTTGGGTTTGTTGCGGTTGTTGTTTCGCAAGAATTTTTAACTGTTAACATTTTCGGCGGTGTTAACATTCTAAATTTAGCTAAGAAACACATCTACAAGTGTGATAAGAAATTTATATCGTTTTCACGTAACATTCGCATCCTAAAGCAAACCACACTAAAATAAACACAAAATATACCACCACTGACCAAAGCCCCAAAACGCGTAACATAAAACGCTATATACATCTAAATGAGTTTGTTAATACGTTGTTATGTGTTCAAACAACACGCGCAAAAACCAACGATAAAGTAAACTTCCCTTTTTAAAAGCTGCATGTGTTTTTGGGATAAGAAAGTACATGTTTATGATTGTTATGTAAATAAACTTATGTTATATAAAACGTGTTCATACATATAATAATGCGTTCTTTTGAAGCAATTAGAGGACTTTTCTATATCATTGTACCAGCATGTACGCCTTTAAAGAACATCCTACAGAACATACATCACCGAATTTTTTAAAAGCCAATTACAACACATCATGAGATTCGGATCAAAACGCAACATTGTCTTTTTCAATTGTGAGGTTTAGATCCCCATTAAACCGGTCAAACAACCTCAATGCTATGAATTGGCCATACCAATTTTTAGGCAGTGACACCAGTTTCTCCAATATTTGTTTATCCTTGCTGTGACTAATGTTGTTTTTTTTGCTTTGTCTGCCCATTTTGCAACTAGTCACTCACCATATATACAAGGCATTCTCCCCTTAATGTAGCAGCTATGTTTCTATTTATACTTGTGTAGATGATAACGCATGGACAGAGCTCTCAAAGGCTAAGCATGGTATGCCGTGCAGATGTGACGAGGCGAGATGTTACCACGGATCACCGTCTGAGTTTGGCTGTCTTTATAAAGAGTGTGACAATGATGCCGAACTTGATCCATACACTGGAGGTGAACATAAAATTAATAATAAAGAATACGGCTTCCATTTTATTACATTACATATATGATCATTGTTCAAGTAGTGCCTATTTCAATTTTTTCTGGTTACATTCCATTTACCGCTGTGTATTCCTCCCATGTCTAACATACCATGGGTGTTTATTACCTATACCGTCCGTGTGTCTTCAACATTGTGTGTGCATTTCATTACGGTCTACGCTTAAAGATGAAAGTATGTTGTGCTTTTTTGAGGTACGGGGGTTTTGTCGAAATTTCAATGCTGAAACCCAGTTTTCTGGGAGTGTCTGCATTCAGGCGAAATGCATTTTCTTTGAAGCAACTTAACATATCAGTTGGATCGCATTTCTCGGGAGAGGACACTGTCACATGTAAATTGATATTAGACTTGCAAATTCTGAAATAAAAAAGGCCACAAAAAGTATTTTGAATGTTGGATAATTTATCACGGGACCCTATGTAGATTGGATTAGCGTAATCTATCATTATCTTCCGGTACAAAACAATTCAGCAATCGAAGACATTTCTTTTGTGGTTATTTCCTATCATATATGCGTCCGCATAATTGAGGTGTATCGCATTTGTGACTAAACATATGTTACGCATTTATTGCAGTACTGGGCTTTGGTCGCAATGTCACTGTCGAAACCCTGCATTCTAACCATGCCTGCATTCAGAGGAATTGCATCTTTGAAATTCGACTGAGTGATATGTTCTGGATTAATCAAATACCAATGAACAGAGAAACCGACTCGCCGATTCAGGTTGAGTTTTCATAATTTATTTTAATAGAGACTTGTTTTATTTGCAGAATGCAAACAATGTGGACCATTGCGATTCAAGAAGGATGTGTGCGGATCTTGTTTAGTGAATGAAACAAAATGGAAGTTAGTTTGTTTAATACCCAAACTATGTTTATATTATAGTTGATGTAATTACCACGCTTGCGTAAACATTCTATTCTTACCAGTTTTATAAGTATACCCCTGTAAAACCTATAGCGGTAAATATTAAAAGGCCACAATTAAAACCTTAAGACTTGTGTTTCTTTAAACATAACCAAAGATGAGTATCTTAAGTGCTTGCGTTCAAGTTTAATTTACGCACATCTGATAATTTACACCCAGCTGTCAGTGTTTGTGTCATCTATTTTGATATTGAAATAACGCCATTTAGTATATAGAATGTTTAAATCCTTTTCTTTAGTATAATGTGCTTGTTCAACTCTATTGGACGATCCGTTGCCTCATTTTACATTTGTGTTATGTTTATTAGACTTACTTAAATTACAAATGCAAATCAAAACAAAACAAAAATACCAATGAATACCACATTTACTGTAAGCGCTTAAGACATGGACACACAATACACAGTTGTGTCAATTAACCTTTAAGAAGATATCTTTTACTGAAATTTCGGAATAATGTTGTTCTGTCCGTAGAATGTACACATCTTAAACGGCATGTATTAACGTGTTATTTCCAAAACGATGGTTTGTACGTGACGCTAAAGACTTCTCAAATGAATATTTTATTTCGCAGATTGTCTGAGGAAAAACGATTTACGACAACAAACAAAGGCATATCAGCAGGTACGGCTAAGTGTTCCAACGTTGGAGAATAGAGCTGATATGAACCACATGTTTGATCATTTTTAAATGCGATTTTCGTACATCCGTATAAATATTGACAATCTTGTTCAATCACCTGCAATGTCTACAATTTTACATCACAAAATACACGACAGTTTAAACTTCAAATTTCAATAACTGACACATTTCACTTAAATGTTCACTTATTGTAGCGGAAGAACAGGCCGATTCACTAGACATAACTGCAGTCACAACAAATGAGCCCTGGAATTCAGAACTACATCTAATTGATACCAAGCAAGTTATTTCAACCAGTCCTAATGTAGAAGATGATCTATATAGAACACCTACCAGCTCGTATGTAAAAGATGATGTATTTAGAAGACCAACCTCTCCTAATGTAAAAGATGATCTATACAGAACAACAACCAGCCATGGCATAGAAGATGATCTATATAAGACAGTGTATGTATATCAGTATCTAAGCATTAGTTACACTCTGTCGATTCAGCCACACTAAATTTGTACCTTGAAACTCGTTCTTCCAGCGATCGCACACCGCACAATTGCCTGGTCTCAGCATATACATTTCAATATTGATCCGCGAGTTAACTGATCTGGTTCCCAAACAACATTAACACTATTTTGTACAATATCATCAACTTTTGAATAGACATATGAATCAATTCAGTGACTTAAGCCAATGGTTGTTAAACGAAGCTAAAGAATGTTTGAACATTTATTTGCAGATTTAGCATCGCTGCCATTCTTTTTGTAATACTGAACACAGTGTTGATAGTCTTGCTAATCTTGCGAACTAGAATGAATTTCAAAAAGAAACGCACACCATCTCAAGAAGAGCTCCTGAAAGGTACGCACACATAATTAATTTAATTTCTAGAATGAACGATATAACAATTAACCGCTGTGTACACAATAATGGTGGCATAAATATGTAGAATATAGGCAGAACATATCAGTTTTAAGGACGTTTTACGTATTTATGAAGAGCCGTAAGCAAATATACACCCGTCTTGTCTATTACACTTCCGGTTACTGTTCTAAATAATGGAAATGTTCACAATAGTGCCGTGAACTGTACACACATTCCGTTTAAAATACGAAATGCCTGGCCTAAACAGCTATAGCTTATCATTTCGTTAACATATATGTTATGCCCTGATAATAAAATCAAATCATCAGCAACTGATGTTTTACCGTAGTAGGCCTTTTTTTAACTATATTATGTTTTCACACATAAATAATTATTATCTTAGAAATAACTGTTATTGACTGTGGTCAGGTTATGAAGAAATAAAATAAATAATGCAAACAATAGCATAGTATACGTAGTACTTCGGTTTTTAACATAAAGCAGGTGTATGTATATGCCAATGTAGCAAGAATATGATATATGTTCCGAGTATGTTTTCTCATTTTCAGATTCTCAAAACATATCAGAATGCTCTTGCAAGGGAACCAAGGTCACCATCGGTTGTCGTTTTTGCACCGTTTTTGTTTGTGAGTGTCAGCCCGTATCTTTCGTGTAAGGTATGAAATAAAGGCATAAGATATAGAAATCTGGAAAAGACCAACATACACAATGCTCCGGGCTAAGTGTTGCTGATTTATTTTAATATCCGTGATGTCAGTTGTGTGATTACTGCTGGTCTTAGTTGGGTGAGGTTTTAAATTAAAACCATTAAACCCCTAGTGCTAAGACTGTTCCAAGACAGTAAACCAAATTTAATCATTTTATGTTTTACGATATGTTGAATGCATTGTTATTAATTTTACAGCCATTTAGACAATTGCATGAAATAAAAGACTGTTGGATTATTGTCGATCAGTCAAATGGACACACCGACTCTTTTTGCAAAGGTAGCCGTGCGCTACAGGTCGTTCACAATTTCCAAAATTCCATAGAATTTTCCTCATATCATATTCCGGAAGGCAGAAAGTCTTCTGTTGTCAGTATGTTGCCAGTCTGACAGGGGCAGTGGTCTGACTGGCCAATCCTGAACTTAGTTTAAACATATTTATTTCAAACAAGCATGTTTATACATACAATTTCATACAACATTTATAATAAATAATAACATGTTTGAATGGGATGCGAACGGAAGGCAAGGTCTTATAATGTTCTTCTCCCTCGCCTCAGTATATAAACAATTGCATGTGTTTTTCTTGACTAATTATTTTGAATCCAATTATGTTCGTACTAACCCATGCAACTGTATATTCTATGGAATTGTGGAAATTGTGAAGGACCTGTAGCACACGACTCATTCTTTTTTTCCTAAATGTTTGTATATTTGTTTGTTCTTTATTGAAATCATTTACTCGTAAAAATGTAAGTATAATAATTGAACGAGAATAAATTAACCTTTGTATTCCTTTCAAAATGCTTTAACGTGTTCGTCACAGACAGACACTGTAAGTTGTCATTCAGTAGCTTTTGGTAAAATGAGTTGTAAGTTTTATTATGATATATAATTGTAATTAATTAACTGGTTAGGAGCTATCGTTTGCTTTAATTGTTGTATTGGTTTTCTTATCTGAAGTAGACTATTTATTAAAAAAGAATTTATTATTTGCATTTGCTGTATTTTGTTATTGTAAACACAAATTTATAATTAAAAACATGTTTTATATATAAGATTTTTTTGTATGGATACATTAATACTTACATTACTTTTTTCTTTAATACTTTTGTGAATGTTTGTAAACGTAAGAATTTGCGTACCTAGAGTTATAAGTGCATTGTTTTTATGATAACCTTATTTTTATGATTGATACATTTATTGTTTATATTCTTTATCTATAATAGAGTCCATAGTGTAAACTTAAGCTTTATATAGATAGTTCGCGCCCATTTTTAGATCATGCTATGTATAGAGAAACTTTTTTACCTCAATCGTTGTTCATGTACAATAAATACTTTGAACAATTGGATTTTAACAGATATAATATTTTAAAATTATTTGTACAATGTATGCAACAATGTTTTTATATATTTTGTTTTATCTTAAAAAACAACCATATGTTGTATTTTATATATTTTATTTACATTACTTTTCAATGTGTATATTCTAAACAAAAGTGCTGTGTTTTCAGTCGTCACTTAAAGAAAAATCTTTAACACTCAAATTAACACTCAAAATCATCGAAAAGGTCGTAAAATAAAGTTAACCTATAAACGATCAGTGCTCCTTATAACAATAGCCACAATTTTAACACTAGATTTGGTCTTGTAACATAGATCAACGAGATCCAAATGTTCGTTGATTTGTTGTGGGACAATTTATTCCATTTTAATTTCCAACGACGATATCCGAACATTTACAAGCGAACTCGAGATTGGCTTCGGGCAGCGTCGGAAGCACAACGTAGTTCTCATGAATAATCAATAGGTTATAAATGAGTGGAGCTCATGCGAGGGCGTCCAGCTCTTAGCGATTCAGCAAAAAAAAAGAAAAAAAAGACAGCGTGTACAAATGAAAGTGTATGAACATTAAAGTGCTATACATATCTGTGTTTATGGATCTTTCTTTATCGTTAATTTAGATCACGCTTTCCCTTTCTATTAGGTCCGCGCGTTCGCTCGTAAATGCATTTACTGTATCGAATAGCCAAACATTTTCTTAAAGCAATGCGCTAAAGAAAGACAAACTAGAAGATATCACTTAAAATACTGTTTATACACGAGACGTATTTGAAATTCGACGTTTTTTGCCAAGATCATTGAGACGTTTTCTGAGTATCCTAGACAGATAATTCCGGCGTCTCCGCTACGTGCACAACATACTGGCGGAATCAGGAACACTTTTAACTTTCACGGGAAACCTTCAATGCAAAAAAAAGGAAAGCTTACTAAACACGTTATCAAAAAGCAAAGCCAGTAGTTCCAAAACATGTGCCATGAATAAAAAAGAAATTCAAGCGAAACACAATTTATTGTCAACCTTATTTTTGTGCAACATGGTACTGTTATATAATGGAAATAAGCTTCAATGAAGAATTGACGTAGTTTTGTACAATGACGTCGTAAAATATGACGTCGTTTGTAAGCGATTAACCATAAGCTGAGATTGCGATGCTCATGCAAATAGTTTACGTTCAATAAAAACTGATTGTAATAAAAACGTTGTTGTTCCGCTCCATCCCCTACGAAGATACGTATTCCAACAACAGTTATAGTGAGCAATTACGTTACGTTAACGATGCCATGCTGACCGATGTCTATAGCATTTTCGAACCCAAGGAAGAGCAAAACGCGCTTATAGCCACTCATAGTTTATCTCTCAAGACAGTAACGTCACTCTTTTTTGGTTTACCGTTTTATCAAAGCAAAAACGGTAAACGGCAACACACGCTTCATTTCTATTTCCAAAAATTGAATTTTTGTTATATTCAGAATTAAACAAAATATGAAATGGGAAATAAGTTTTGGCTTTTCAAATATGAGAATACGAACTTATATGTGTCTTTTTTTGTTTCGTTTTGTCAAATGCAAACCGAAAAACGAAAAGACGGTACGAGGACCGTACAACTTTAAGTGCACTCTACTATTAATTGCTTGTTAAATATATTGATTAAAAAAAAATAACCTTATAAATGCGCAAATACCTGCCGAAAAACAGATGGCAGTTGCTAGCTGCCAATGAACCATTTTTTTGTTAAAAAAAGCAGAAAAGGACACATACATGTATGCGCTGTCTTGAAATATCATACAATTTTTAATTTTCAACCAATTTTTGTAAAAATAAAATGCATTCTAATTCTTTTGAATCGTATTATATATAAATGTTAAATGTCATTTACATATTTCGAAATAATAAAAAATCATAGCCTACAGTCTTTTCTTGAAAATAAACAATTATATCAAATCAATACAATTCGAATTTGTGCGATTGAAATATGAACATAACCATAAAGTTAACCTACCGGTAGTATTCCGTGCTGTATTATTACGAAGAGAGACATATAGGGAGGGATTGTATTCAGTGAATCTAAATAAAACCGAAACCGAAATCAACACAAACGAATATTATGTTACTAGGCGTACATGTATTAGTAGTATTGGTATGCGTGGTGGACCGATTTCCCTTCTATATCGGTGCAATGGATATGTTAATTTTGATTTTTACAATGGTTTTCTAACGTTAGATATTTCTTTGGTCATATTTGCATGATTATTTTTATACATTAAGTTAATTTACAGCAGCATCGCGTGTTTACTATTTGACACAAGGGAAATAATACTTAGTTTGAAACATAACAAGCATATTTTTTTTGTAAAATAATATTTTGATTTTATTATTCCAACAGTATCTTTTAGCATCAAGTTCTTATTTATTCAATGATTTTATTATAATTCAATATACAATGTCAAAATTTAATCGAAAAAAGATTGGGCATTTAAATCATTACTTTATAAACATTAGAACTTGCAACACTTAATCTCAGTATGTAGCAATGTATACAATCTTTGAATAGTTTTGTCTATAAATGTATTTAAACTTTCTTTAGGCATTACTTGGAATTTCATCCAAAATTGTGCCATTAAATGCTGTTACAGTATATATATTTAATGGCATAACCTCGAAACGGATTTATTGAGATAAACAGGGCCCTGTCTTATCAATGATCCTACGAACACTCTAAATTGCGACTGAAATGTTTGCTCTTGATCTTTAAAATTAAGATTATCTGTGAATTAGTCTTTTTTTTAATTAGTTCCTTAACACACATGTCTTGTTTTTACTAACTCTCATTAAAATATTTATTTTTACACTTATTAACAGTTGTCCACGGGAAACATAAAGCATGTCGGTGTGGGCCTCAATCCGCCTTTAAACGTCGTTAGAATGGAATGTGAAAGCAAAATTATTAAAGTTAATCAAAGTTGTGTTGAACATGTAAAATGGGTTGCATCAGTACTGGATGCACTGATACTGATACAATCCCGACAAATTGATCATATCCAGATAACACATTAGTTAACAGGATATTTGCTGTGCAAATGCTGTAACTATTGAGTATTAATATATTTGCTATAATAATTTAATGTTGTTCTTTCAATTTCATTTTTCCAGTTTGTCCAATATTAAGACCATCATTTATCTAGATTGTATCATTCCATTTCCACGTATTAACTTACAGGTATTATATCTGTGCCAGTCAGCTGACGCCATTCGTACCACTTGATCAACTAATCCGGTCAAGGTAGTTTTGCGCAAGCGTACACACTGATCGGTATTGTAAAGATTTTATTTTTAAAATGAAGAAACTATGCTATGTTACATCCCTCTTATTTTATGTTAACAGGTGAAACTTATCCCGAATCAATATTTACAAAAATCATGACACGCCTATACTTTCGGGTAAATATTTATTTCTAATTGCGGAAAAAAAGATAATTGGTGCATGAATGATGATCTAGTATGATCTCTAAACATTAGTATTAACGTGCTGAGCAGTAATCGAACTCACTATTATGTTATCATGCTGACTTTGATGGCTTTGACTGAGTCTTTTAATTGGTTGGTTTAAAGGAGGAGCTATTCCAGAAGAGATATAGTGTCGTCAAAACAATTTAAACCAAAGTGTTTGAGTGGCTATATGCACTATTAATCTAATCCCGATAACAGGTCGTACATGATATATCACACATGCTTTACAGACCACGCTTTTAAAAAGGTAATTTTCTTCTAATATTTATGGAAATAATGAAGAACGTTAAGCCGTCGATTAATGACTCTCTCGTGCATCAGGATTCAAGTCACATGAATGTCATCAGGGACTGGTACCTCATCACCGTTACAACACATATGTCCAGCGTATGTCCATAGCCATGCAGCTGGTAATCGCGGTCAGTTCCTGCGTCCAAGTGTATTTTTTGCAACTGCTGTTACTGCTGATACAAAAACGTCACCCAAGATGCTTGAAAGGGATGTTTCAGTTTATTTTGGGCTGACCATGATGGTTTGAAGCTTGGCACGCTGTCATGTGTACACCAAGAACAAATTATGCGCGCGCCACAATCGGATGAATAATTCCAAGTGCTGGCCAAGGTCATTATTCGATGATGGCCAGAAACTAAGTGCGAGGTTCCCGTGAGATCCGTTCCGTTTTGGGATTACCGCGATGAAATATCAATCAACATGGGTGTTCTGTATCGAGGGGAACGCGTGTGTATCCCAAAATAAATGAGAGCATAAACGTTGAAAGCGATACATAAGTCGCATTTAGGGGTTGTGAACTGTAAAAAGAGAGCGAGAGAGTTAGTATTTGGCCCGGCATGGTCTAACAAATTGAAGATCCTGTGGGCAAATGCAGTGCATGTCTTATGCATCGCAACATAAGCAAAAAGGAGCAAATGCTCATCCAACTGGAATGAACTTGTGCGAACTCGAGGGTAATCATTGCCTAATCATGGTAGACTACTTCTCCAACTTCATTGAAGAAGAACCCTTGCAAAGAGACACTAGAACGAGCACCATCTTAAACACATTAGGCAAAGCGTGGCTCGTTATGGAATCACGGACACAATTATCTCGGACAACGATCCACAATTCACCAGTGCTGAATTCCGAGAATTGACAGAAATATATGGCATCAGTCATATTACATCGTCGCCTTTGCACCAACAAACAAATATCATTGCCAAAAAGGCTGTACAAACCGTGAAAACACTTTTTTTAAATTGTAGCGAAACAGGGGACGACATCTACTAAGCCCTGTTAGAACTGAGAAACACACCACGTGATAGCATCGGATCGCCGATTCAACGCTTGATGGGAAGACACGCAAAAACACGTACACCCATGAGAAAACCCAACGCAACAAGTGAAAACGTCGCACCGAAGTTGCTAGAATTTTTGAAAAGCAACAATTCTACTATGACTAACACGCGAAGATCACGTAAAATTTTAAGTTGTGGGACGCAGGAACAATCAAAACCCCGTCAGGCTGGAAACCTGTACGTGAAACCTTCCGAGTACCCGCGATCACATATCGTTAAAGCAGGCGAATCCGGGCGCGAGCATCGTCGAAACACAAATATGTTAATGAACACATAGGAAAAACCGCACATCATCACCACAAATAATGACGTGTATATAACAGTTACCATACCAGCGCCAACAGAGACTGTACAACCATCAATAAAACCAATTAATTATCCCCACGCTTTAAAAGCGTGGGGATATTGTGGTTATCTCCGCCGTCTGTCCGTCCGTCCTGGCCACTATCGCCTCCTACACTATTAGCACTATAACATTGAAACTTACACACATGGTAGCTATGAGCATATCGATATTCCCCATTTAAAATGCCAAACTTACAAAAACACAACTTTTCAGGAGGGCTATTTTTATATTTCGATGGTCCCCATTCAAAATGCCGAAATTTCACAATAATATTTAGCTTCGCATTGTTATAGTTACACTAATATTCAGCTCCACGTTTTTGTATATTTTTATTTCCACCAATTAAAGTTCGGCATTTTATCATATGACCGATTTGACATCTTCTGATTGGTTAAACAATTCGCCATTTTCTGGGCATATGCGCATATATTTCCCGCCCTACACACTGCAAAACTCATGAATTTTAAAAACAAATGTAGGTTCGGCATTTTAAATCGGGACTTTCGCTATGTGCGACGGTGCACTATTTGGAATTTTGATCTGACCCCTCAAAAGGGTCAAAAGTTGTGGGGGATGGAGAGCGGCCTGGTCAGACAGTTTCACTCATTTAACTAACAACATGCGGCGTAACTTTTGAACCAGGGGTCAGATCAAAATTCCAAATAGTGCACCGTCTCACATATGCTCATAGCATGTGTGTAAGTTTCAAGGTTCTAGTGCTAATAGTGTAGGAGAAGATAGTGGACAATGGGGGTTGGGATGGGCCGCGTCCACGGGTACTACTTCCCCGTACCCCCCAAAAAATGTTATTACCCAAAATAGTTCGTACCCAATTTTTGTTCCTACCCAATTTGTTTTTCGTACCCAAATTTGTTTTCGTACCCAAGATTTTGTTCGTACCCAAATTGTTTTTCGTACCCAATTTTTTCGGCAAGATTTGTGTGTTTTCAAAGACATTATAGTAGATGTGTTGGATAAGTATCTAGTCTGAATTGAATATGTACGCTCAGTTGATAATATCATCATTCGTTTAAACTGATACTGAAACAGTCACGACAAACGGATATTTATCATACCAATTGCTTTAGATAACACCTTTTAACCGACAGTTTGCTTCGCAAATGATTATACTTTGCAGAGAGCGACAACAAGACCATTTCGTGAACAATTTACTTGCGACGCAGATCAGAAACTAGAGCCAACATTTTTTTTTGGTTTCGTTATCATTTATAAAGGAACTAATTTTATTAAAATGGTACAAAGTACTTTGTTTACATTAGAAACAATTAATTTTATCTGCCATTTTATTATGATAACTATTTGAATGATTGTATGACAGAGAAATACGCATACACATACTTACTTAAAGAAATATAAAGTTAGCATCAGTATAAACTAGTTATGCCTTAATGAAATACGTCGAAAGAGTTAATTCCGGTGTTAACCGTTGTATATACATCGTGGTATATATCTATACAACACACAACGTTAAAGTTAGCAATCTAATAATGGTAGCTAATCAAATATGCGTGCGTTATAGTAATTTCAATGTTAGTATTTAACGGGCAAAAATCGGTTACATGGCATATTGCCCGTCCGTTACGTGTGTCTGTAAATGGTGTATACACTACTGTATGCGCTATGAAACCAAGTTATGTAACCATGAATTTGTTTTTGATTGGAAGCAGAGCGCACGTATTTTCGCGCAAGCGTACAAACAGATCCTTAGTGTAAGCATTGAATCCTAAAATGAAGAAAGTATGCTAGGTTGCACCCCTCATATTCTAAGTAATCAAATCTAAGTTATCTTATGAAACTACCCTGAATCAATAATAAGGACATAATGACACGCCTATACACTCGGATAAATATTTATTTCTCATTGCGGTTAAAAGATAATTTGGTGCATAAATAATAATCTAGTATGGTCTCGTAGAAATTAACACGTGGTGGAACTGAAATAAAAAGTGACTGAATTCTCTGAATATTAGTATTAACGTTTTCAGCAGTAATCGAACCTCCTATTCTGCAATCACGCCGACTTCAATAAGAACTCAAACACATGCATTTATAAAATGATTTGCTTGTATATCATCTTTTTTATTTGTTTCTCAAGACACTCAAGCATAATTATTGTGAAAATACCTTGGTATGTTTGGAACGTGCGAACAATATTACTTCGGTCGCCAAAGAGAGTCAATTGAACCATACTTCAAGTTGTTGCAATTTATTTACAACAAACTCAAATGCTCCCACATAAGACTAAATTTCATTTCATGTCATGCAACTTGTGTCTCGAAAAGAATGGAGCGGTATAAGGAGTAGGGCCATCTCGTACATGAAAAACAAGTCACAGATTAACAAAACGTAAGAGACGTCAACCATCTATGTATCGAGTGGTCTTTCCAAACAAGCACGTGGATTTGAAATGCGCACTTTTGAATCAACTTTATGCTATGCCTCGATCAACAATTCTGCAACGTTTAAGCTTTTAGCGTTTCGCAGGTAGGAATCGAATCAAGCCATCGACCCAAAGCGTTTTGTTACAAAAAGTAAATAACAGAATACGCATGTTACAATAACATTTCAAAGTAAATCGGTTAGAACACGTTTGTAATATCAACAATAATATGTATAATTTAAGTATAAGTATACATTTTAAACATATGAACGAAGTTGGTAAAATTGAAATAACATGTGACCTTAGCCGCTCTGTACAAAAATATCCGAATTTTCGGTTCAATGAAAATTAATTCGGGTCGCATCGGGTATTTACTAATACTGCTTATATTCATTTTAGTTACACATTATTTCTTTCCTATTTTATTTTGTTTAGCACATTTGAAAAGAATACACGTTTTGATATTTCTTTACATGTATTTTAATATATTCACGCATGAAGGTCAATGTCGGGTTAATATTGGCAATCTTTAGTTTTGGGTCGCACCTATCTTTGTCGCGTTCTGAGAAAACTGGGCATAATGCATGTGCGTGAAGTATCGTCCCAGATCAGCCTGTGCAGTCCGTACAGGCTAATCAGGGACGACACTTTCCGCCTAAATTTGATTTTTGCTAAGAAGAGAATTCATGTAATCGAAAAATTTCATAAAAGCGGAAAGTGTCGTCCCAGATTAGCCTGTGCGGACTGCACAGGCTAATCTTTGACGACACTTTACGCACATGCATTATGCCCAGTTTTCTCAGAACGCGACACCTATTTGTTTTCTCCCACAGGTGTTTACACTGCTGAATCAATTACAATTAGAAGTCATTTAAGCTACGTTCGAGCATTTTTAATGGGGAAAATTTCAGCTGCGATGGGTTTGTTTCATTGCGACGGCCNTATTTAATACTAGATTCATGCTTTTTCCCTTGAGGTAGTGTTTGCATGCAGTCTTCGAGGATAAAGGGCGACAACTGTGTAAGGGGGTCGGATGCTGATTAATAACGCATTGATCGCCCTCTTTTGCTTACTCTTCAGACTTATTTAGGCTTTATCAAGATCGATTATACGTAATTTAAAAAAAAAGATGCAAAAGGGAGTTAATTGCGTAGTAGTTATCTTTGTACGTGTGTATTTGACAATCATATTGTTGAGAACGTATAAAACAAATATACGTGTGCTGACATAACATATGTCAGTAATAGTTATTGCCGAAACTGTGTATTATTGTCTAAAGACGTCTCCTACTAATATATATAAACGTTGTTATTAAACCACTTTTCTAGAAGAAACATAACATTCACGGAATTATCGAAATATTAGGATTAACGTGTTTAGTAGTAATTGAAATCACTATTATGCAATCACGCTCATTACACAGAAAACTCAACCACATACGCTGCAGACCGAGTATTACCGTTTTTCGTGTAAAAGCATATATACAACCGCTGTCTAGGAGCAATTATATAAAGAAGAAATGACCCAGATTTGATCCCTGTGGGGCACCGCATAGCAGTTTTTTTATGAATGGCGTTTTGAACATGCATTTATTTTCCATGTGCGAACTTATATTTAAAAATACTAATTAACTATTTAAGAAATTAAACAATTCAAGAAGCTCATACTATTCAAGTGTCTTCTTGATCGAATTCCTTTCTAAGATCGAGACACCATTCCCCAAACAGGTTTTCCATTATATATTGCTCACATCCTCTAGTACTTAACTTAATCATGAGTGGTATCTTTTTGTAAATGAAAATGTATGTTGTACTTGTGTTGGTTTGAATGTTTGAACTTGTATCCCAGTGATTTTTCGATGTCGGCTGATGTCGGCATTCGTAGTAGGGTGTATTCTAGTTTATACGGCTACATTTTGCATTATCCGGTTTACATCGTTTGCCTGTACAATTTTCAATTTTCGTTGGAAGCAATAAGTTAATTTAAGATTATATGTATAGTGTTGTATTGATCGGTTTCTGTTCAAAGACGTTGGAAAATTATACCGGTACATGATATATGTGGGAAAAAAAAGTTACCATTTATAACCTGTTTATTGCGTAAAGTTCAGAAGTACATATCAAACTGTATATAAGAGCTTTCTCAAAATAGTAGTACTTTCCTTTGGAATATGCATTATTACATAAAACTGATTATTACCGTATGAATAGGTATTTACACAAACAATATTTGCAATTGTTTCTAATGTGCTATGTGTGTACGTTTGGTCTAGTTATGGTTTAAGGGGTGTCGATGATTCTTTGGGTAGTAAACGGAAATTTACTTTGATTCAGTCAATCGTTGCAATACTGTTGTATTTGTAAAATGTACGTCTATATGGTCAGTTACAAAACATACCACGTCTATGAGACAACTACAAGTATTCCTATCATGCAAACCTGTAATTTTCATTGGAAATATACTTTTGGTAGATGTCCAATTTGTAATATTATCATTTTTATAATAATTATGTTCAATTTAAATGACATATACGTATGCATTTGTGATATCGACAATCAATTTAATGGTTGAAAACTTAACCACGTTGTTTTATTCTCATTTAGAACTGGCAAACATGTGTTTGAATTTCGTAATATATGTATTAATATGTAATACATACTAAATAAGTTATTGTTTTTAACTTCGGGTATATGACTGGACTCTAAGACATGTTTCTGCACACCCCTGTCTTAATAAATATTTATCCCGAAAGAGAAATGTGTGTTATTTTTAATAAGTGACAAACACTCGACAAGGTTCCTCGACAAGGAAAATTAAAGGCCGAACACGCAACACCGGTTTCACAAAACTCCCCCATAGTTACGTTAAGAGGAATGATGTGTTGACATATCTTCTGTTGTTTGTTGTTGACAGAATTGTATGTCCTTTTTCACACTGCTTTTTCCATGGAGACAATTTGTCACAATGACAAAACATCGTTCTCCATGTAGAGAATACTACGTTAGCGTTGAATACAGATACGTTTATTCTTCGAAGCTTGGAAAACTTAAACGGCAAGTCAGGCCTCCATGTTGTTTGATGTAAAAAATCCGTTGTTAAAATGTATTAGATGACTTACCAAGGAACTCTTCTGCAAAATAAAGGTTTTGAACACGAAGTTTTTCAACGAGTTCAAAGAAATCATGTAAGGAAATGCCCCGCTACTTGGCGGCAATGCTTTTAAAGGGGAGGGGGTGAAGTTTGATCAGCTTTGGTAGAGGGCTTCCGAAATTAACATGTCTGTACAAAATATTTTAAACTCAAAGAATTTGTTTCCAACAGTGCTGTTTTTCAACAAAGCGAAACCCTTTTAAACAGGTCGACAAACATACCGAGCAGTTGAAAGGGAGATATCGCTGAAAGACGACTATTTGTGTAGGTTTTGTAGAGCAACTTTGGACGAGAAATATCCAAGCAACAATTATTTAAATTTTCAAAAAAAATAAATTCAGTATTTTCGAAGGAAAATGAATAAGAGT
The DNA here is from genome assembly GCA_007657795.1 of Dreissena rostriformis. NCBI lineage: Eukaryota > Metazoa > Mollusca > Bivalvia > Myida > Dreissenidae > Dreissena > Dreissena rostriformis. Next base: position 182,741 of record VMBQ01000694.1, on the reverse strand, counting down.
TTCACATGTGAACGCATGCCACATTCGCAACGAACGAACGAACATTATCGTTCATACCCTTTTCAGAGGAGCTTAAGGCTACTAGATGGATGGAATTAACCTGTAGTGCTCAGTTTTAATTACTAGTTGCATTATAATTAAATATATTTCCCCGTTCTATATTATTTCTGTACAATCATTAGTTTGTACTGGACACTCGTTTTTTGTTTAATTGTCCTAATCATTGGTATACATTTGAATAGTTCTCTTTCTGGACATGGAAGTATTATACAAATACGCACTAAAACTATGATTTCAAAACGGTTCACCCACGTTACTGATTTTTTTATTTGTTTCCTTGTATTAACTTCCATGTAGCCACAATTACACGCAAACCCAAGTTGATGTGTATAATCCCAAATAATGTCATCCAAGTTTAATCACTAGATCAATAGTTTACCCCACTCTACGCCTTTTCACAATGTCGAGCAACAAAACACACAATGAACACTTTCGTTGTTAAGGAAGTTTTGATCAATTCAATCGCCCGCGCTGCGGGGGATTTGGAGCCCACCATTCACCCAATCATATGATTAGTGGCATACCCGGTCTTCCGCGTGGGTAGTTCGAACTCGTGGCGGTACTAGGTGCTTCCAACGAAACAAATGCAGGTGTGATAAAATAATTGTGTTTTCATCGTCGTTATCTATCGATTTCTAGACTAGACTAACCGAAAGAAAAACACAGCCTTATATGGTAACCTTATTATTATATATATTTCTAATGAAATGGCACATCGTTGTAAGGGCGTACTTAATCGTGATCTCGTTTTTATTTTCTGAAAAACATACAAAATAACATTTCTGTGGTTGCCTTAATATATGAGGTGTTTTTCTGTGGTTGCCTTAATAAATATGAGGTGACACAGTATATTATATGAAATGCATTAATGGCTTTCATGGAAGTACCCTTAAACCAACCAACGCACAAACGGACATAACCAAACAAATATGTGATGTCCCCATTTTAAATAGGGGGATCATATGGAGTTTCACTCTTCCGTCCGTCCATCCTTCTGTCCGTCGGATTTTTGTGTAGCGTATAACTAAAATATAACTTTTAAAGTTATGCTACTTTACACACATATAAACTAACCCGAAATGCGACGGCTATATGTGTCTTCAATAAGAGCATCATTTGAATATATTAGTATCAGATTAAAAAAAAATGCTATTAAAAATTATTACCTTATACAAGATTATTATCTTATAAAACGATTTTCTTAGTGTGTGCTGTGGGTTCGTTCGTTTCTCTAACAGTTTGCGCTTCCATAATGATCTTGTTTAATAACATAACGTGACTAAAATTACTCATGAACTTTTTCACGACATGTCACGACAACGAATTGAAGGGTTGCCGTATTACCTATTGAGGAAACAAAACACCTATACACACTTAGTTCATCGGTTTAAGATTTTACTGTATATACAGTAGGCACAGATTATAACGAACCATGAACTAAATAGTCTAGTATTTTAAATTGACAACATTAATTCAATGTTTATTGAAATTTCAAATTATGATATAAACATCTCTCGCCAGCACAACCGTGTACTTTTATGATATAATAAGCACGGTAACTTAGATTGTTGGTGTCTACGAAAATTAACTGTGACATTGAGACAAAAATAACAAGTAGAAAGTTGTTTATTTAATCTTTTAATCAGTTCTTTAACATATTTAAAAAGTAGATCTTATAGTTTTAAGCGACATATAAATTGAACATAAAATGTACGACGGTAACGGACCGTACAATATTCATGTTACTCTACTTGTACATGGTCTGTTTAATATGTTTATGAATATCATAACCTTCAAAACGCGCAAATAGCTACTGAAAAGCAGATGACAGTTGCTTGCTGCCAATGAACCATTTTATATGTTAAAAAGTTAGCAGAACATTACAAATACGTTGATGCGCTTTATTCAAATATTTTTTTTTTAACAATTTGTTTAACATAAAGACATACTACTTCTTTTGAATAGTATAAAATAAATGTAAAATGTTATTTACATACTTTTCAATTAATAACAAAAAAAAACGAGTAGATAGCAAATTGCTACAGTCTGTTCTAAAAAACAGACAGTTGTATTAAATCATTGAAATTCGAATTTGCGCGATTGAAATATCAATATAAACGTGAAGTAAGCCTACCGGTAGTATTCCGTGCTAATTAATAACGGAGAGAGTTAGAGTTTCAGTTTCAGTGAGAGTTTCAGTTTAAAACCCGAAACCGAAAGCAACAAAAACCAATATTATGTTACTAAGCGTACATGCATGTAGTAGTAATTGTATGCGTGGTGTGTGAATTTCACGGCATTTTTAGACGCCGAGTTCCCTTCGATATCGGTGCAATGGATATGTTATTTTGGAATTTTAAAATGATATTTCTTACGTAAGATATTATTGTTGTCAAATAGTCATGTTTATTTGAATTCATTCAAGTTTATTTGCTGCAACATCGCGTGTTAAATATTTATTTAATGACCTTATGATTATTCACTGTAAAAGTTGAAAATGTGATCGATATAAGGTAAGACATTTTAATCATTACTTTATAAACATGGAAGCCGACAACACTGAACCTCAGTCTTAAGCAATAGACTGCAATCCTTGACTATTTTTCTTTTTTGTTTAGAAATGTGTTTAGATCCAAATTGTGCCATAAAATGCTGGGAATGAAAAACAAAACTGACGTTTGCATTGTAATTGTTTTGTTTCATGTGTCTGTATATGTCTGTTAATGGCATAACTTTGATTGATTGAGGTAAACTTGACCCAGTCTTATCATATATCCTACGACATATCTTGCGACTGATATTGTTTCAATTAAAGTGGCATAAATACGGTATTTTCACTTCAAAAATAATATATTCTATTCACCCGAAACCGAAACTAGCAAAGCGAATATTAAATTACTGAATCATATGGTAGTATTTGTATGCGCGGTAGACCGATTTCATCGCATAAGACGCCGGGTTCCCTTCGATATCGGTGCGATGGATATGTTAATTTGAATTTAAGAATGAGGTTTCTTACGTAAAATATTACTCTTTTCATATACATTCAAGATAATTTACTGCAAGACCGCGTGTTTACTTTTTGACACAAGGGCATTAGGACGTTGTTTGAAACATGACCCATTTATTATACTATATTACACGTAATATATATTATATAAGTCGCCGTGGCTAGGGCGTTCGTCTTCGGAACGGGAGGAATGGCTATCTCTCAATTGAGAGTTGTAAACTTACTACTGATACTTTCATCTTGTAGATATGTATCAGGCGTTCACACATGGGGTCTGCATGCCGTCTGTCCTCAATATCAAGTACCGCACAATACCACATCAGGCGTCGTTTGCTGTCATCCCGTCTTGTTCTGCCCACTCGGTGTACTTATCTCATTCACTCGACCCAGTGTGTAACACGATGGCCTTAAGTGGTATTCTGCTCTTTAACATCACAGTTAAACAAATACAATTAATTTAAATCGAATTAAACACAAGTTTGCTTTATAGCCGGAATGTTAGTCGGCAAATTGTAATAAGAGCATTTTGTCGTCACTATATGTATTTTTTAATTTATTTAATTTAATCAGATTCACAGATCAAGTTCTGCACATCAAATGAAGGCAGAGATACATGCGAACAATGTCCCCAAGGATCGCATGGCTCTTACATAACCTCATCCTTGGATACAAACCCTGAACAGTGCTTTCAGTACTCCCTAAAACACGGGACATGTGCTCTTGGTGAGTTATAAATATAACGGTGAACACATTTTCAAAACATGTAGGCCTTTAAAAATTAAAACTTTAAGTGATATTAGACGCATTTTTCACTGTTGAATTGAGTTGAAAAGAATTAACAGGTCAAAAGAGTTAGTTAAAATGTGGTAACTGACCAATAATCTGCAACTCATCTTGCTACCAGTTGTTTATAAAAATATATATTATATTCGATATTTAACGTGACTAACCCAGTCCTGTAAGCTTAACTAGCCGAGAGGAACTGCCGTGTATTTACGAAAGCGATACGCTTTGAGTCTTTCTCATAAAGTCACTTTACTGACACCTCATTTATAACATATATCTTTGAAGAAGTATGGCCAATGATGTGGTTGACAGAGACACGAAGGTAAATGTATTCATAATTTCAGAATTGTCATATCGTTTCGCGGTTTGTCCCAGATTTTGAACTAACCAAAAATACGTCAAAACGAACGTACGGTTGATATTCAAATGCATTATTTTTTTCTTTCCGGGATATTGTTTTAGTATGTTGATGCTGCATTATCTAATATAAGTGTATATGGAGTGAAAACACAAAAAATAAACATCGGTTGCGATAGACACCTGTATACTGTTAGATGCGTCTAATATCACTTTAACAGAAAACAATAGATTATCTATGAATTATAATATGGAAAGATGAAACACAAACACTGAGCAAAAATGACATAAAACGTTTAAGTCGAAATTCGTGCATTATAGACCAGACATTGATGTTTAGGAAAAAAGCCGTTTTTTTCGCATTAACATCGCAAATTATTTTGCTTTAAAATCGTTTTGTCTACTACATTTCAGACTAAAATAATACGTGTATCATGTCTGATTATATTGTGGGCTAAAGCACTTTTAATGTCCAGTGACACTACCTTTTAAATTGACTAATTTTCTTCCTATCAAACAATGCTTTTAACTTCCTGATTTACTTTCGGTTTTATTTCGATTAAATGTTGTTTCGAAAGCATGGGTTACACTTGATATATAGGCAGTCGTGTAAAAATACTTAATTTCTTGCGAAGGAAGTCATTACACATTTTGAGATACAAAATACATAGTGTTTGCGTATCGTTCGCAGAATATAGCCTAAACCACTTAATCAAGTGTTCAGGATATCACCACTGGCCAAACCGCAAAATCAAATAACATTTAAAGCTTGATATATGTGTAGGAGTTTGTTCATACGTTGTTCCGTGTTCAAACAACACGCTCAAATATTCCACAATAAAGTAAACTTAGCTTTTCAAAGCTGCAATGGGTATTCCGGAACAAAATAAATAATATGATTGTAAGGTAAATAAAATGATATTAAATAATTCGTGTTTAAATAAAAGGTTCTTCTGAAGCAATCAGAGGACCTTTCTATGTAATTATAACAGTATTTACCTGCATAAAGAAAAATACAGAAAAGAAATCACAGAGAAAATGACTTTCAAAAGTAAATTACGACACGTTTTATTATATTATTGTTCCAGTATTTTCGCGTATAAAGAACACAATACAGAAAAGAAATCACAAAGAAGGAGCTTTTAAATCGACGGATCAATATCAGCATGCTCTTTGTCAATTGACAGGTGTTGGTCCACATTAGACCGGTTTAAAACCCCAATGCTATGGATTGACCATACCCATTTTAAGAAAGTTCCACCAGTTGTATTACTTCTTTATTCAGCTTGTAGCGCGTTTATTTTGGCTGTGACTTATGTTTTTTGTGCTTTGTCTGTCTGTTTTTCAATAAGTTAGTAGCCATAAATGCAGGGATTTTTCGAATTTTTTTTGTAAATGTTGAAGCGAAACATTCACTGTTTTTACTGTTGTTTCTTATGCCTGTGCGTCTTTAGCAAGCCGACACGCGGTCAGCCAGGCAGGAACAAACAGCGGTTTCCCCCGTACGCGTAGTGACCACATTGTGCGCAGCCGATGCGACGGACCAGAGTACCGCTGATGTGCTCGTGTGACCGAGGTACGCACTGATATCGCATTCGCTCATGATACAATCACGTCCTGTGTTGTCGAAAATACGCCATGATAGCGCAGTCTTTCATAATACAATCACGTAACGACGTAATGTCGAGTCCTGTGTCGCCGCTAATACGCCATGATAGCGCATTCGCTCATTATACAATTACTTAACGACGTAACGTTGAGTCTTGTGTTACTGCAGATACGCAATGAAAGCGCATTCGCTCACAGTGTTAACGTGTTTCTTATGCCTGTGCCTCTTTAGCAAACCGACCCGCGGTCAGCCAGGCAGGAACAAACAGCGGTTTCCCCCGGACACGTGGTGACCAGATTGTGCGCAGCCGATGCGACGGACCAGAGTACCGCTGATGTGCTCGTGAGACCAAGGTACGCACTGATATCGCATTCGCTCATGATACAATCACGTAACGACGTAATATCGAGTCCCGTGTTGTCGCAAATACGCCATGATAGCGCAGTCACTCATGATACAATCACGTTACGACGTAATGTCGAGTCCTGTGTCGCCGCAAATACGCCATGATAGCGCATTCGCTCATTATACAATTACTTAACGACGTTATGTTGAGTCTTGTGTTGCAGCACGTACGCAATGATAGCGCATTCGCTCATGATACAGTCACGTTACGACGTAATGCCGAGTCCTGTGTGGCCGCAAATACGCCATAATAGCGCATTCACTCATAATACAGTCACTTAACGACGTAATGTTGAGTTTTGTGATGCAGCAGATACGCAATGATAGCAAATTCGCGCATGACACAAACACGTAACGACGTTATGTTGAGTCTTGTGTCGCAGCAGAAACGCAATGATAGCGCATTCGCTCATATAACAATCACTTACCGACGTAATATTGGGTCTTGTGTTGCAGAAGATACGCTTTGATAGCGCATTCGCTCATGATACAATCACGTTACGACGTCATTTCGAGTGCTGTGTTGCCGCAAATACGCCATGA